>PVJH01043911.1:0-13326 GCA_004026705.1 Nesogale talazaci | reverse complement strand
AGCAAAAAGAACTAGTGGATATTCCATGATCTCAGGAGGCAGCAAATGAGCAAAAAACCAAGGGTGCCATTGTAAGAAGTTCAAGCTACACTGAATGAATTAGCTAAAAACAAGGCTCTAGGAGTTTATGGGATATCCATTGATGTATTTCAGAAAGCTGAAGACCTAGAAGTGAAGAATACTAGAAGCACTCACTAGTCTATGCCAGGAAATTTGGAAGACTGCTACTTAACCGACTGACTGAGAGCGGTTCATATTTGTGCCCATTCTAAAGAAAGGCAAGCAAACAGAATGTTCAAACTATAGAACAATATCATTGACATGGCATGGGAGTAAAATTTTGCTGAAAATCATCCAACTATTACAGCAGAACATTTACAAGGAACTGCCAGAAGTTCAGGATGGATTTAGGAGAGGACATCAAAAAAGCATATCATATGAATTTTGTCTGAAAGCAGAGAATATAAGAAAAAATTTTTATTTGTGTTCTATTGATTATGCAAAGGCCTTGGACTGTATGGACCATAATAAACTACAGATGACCTTGAGAACAATGAGATTCCTAAAATTCTTCATTATGCTCATAAAGAACATGTACATGGATCAAAAGGCAATTATATGAACAGATCAAGGGCGTACTACATGGTTTAGAATTAGTAAAGATGTGCATCAGAAGTGTATCCTCTCATCACACTTGTTCATTCTGTATGCTGAGAAAGTCATCAGATAAACTGGGTTATATGAAAAAGAATGTGGCATCAGGATTGGGGAAAGACTTATTTACAGCTTGAGATATGCAGATAACACAACCTTGCTTGATGATAGTGAGGAAGACTTGAAATGCTTCTTGATGAAGACCAAGAATTGTCACCTTCGGTGTGGATTACAGCTCAGTGTAAGGAAGAGTAAAATCCTCACAACTGGACCAATGTGTAACATCACGCTAAATGAAGCAAATGCCAAGGTTGTCAAGAGTTTTGTCTTGTTTGGATCCAACATCAATGCTCATGGAAGCTACAGTCAAGAAATCAAAAGCTGCATTGCATTAGGCTTATCTGCTGCACAAGACCTCAAGAGTGTTTTGAAGAACAATGTTGCTACTTTGACCAATGTGGTGTGCCTGACCCATGCCACAGTAATCTCCATTGCATTGTATGCATGGATAGTTGTTACATAATTTCATGTCAACTTGAAGATATAGAAAAGTATAGGGGTGGACTCTAGCCTATCAATCAGGTCACAGCCTGATCACCATGTGACTTCTTTTGGGTTTAGCATTATTATAAGGAGGGTCCTGAGAACCTCCCCTCTCTCTCCCTGCCTTCACCTTCCTTCTGGAGGATTCCTGTTGCTACCAGAGCTCTAGAGATGCTACCATTATCTTTAGATCCACAAGACTCTGTACCCACTGCCCTGTCATCTTCCTGCATCATGTGTCAGCCTGAAAAGGGACTTTTGGACTCGTTTCAGACTTAGCAACTTTTTCAGTTGGACTGGGTTTGGATATTTTCGCAATAATTAATTCTTTATAGAAAGCTCTTATAAATCTAGGAGTGCCGCTGGGTTTGTTTCTCTAGCTAACTCAGCTTCACACAGCAGGTGAAAATTGAACATTACATCAGGAAGACTGTAGAAAAAAACAAGGCATTTGAATTGTGGTCCTGGAGAAGAATACTGAAAGTACCATGGACTGCTAAAAGGACAGATCAATCTCTGTTGGACTAAGTAAGTGTTCCTTAGAGGCAAAGATGGCAAGGTTCATCTTACATTTTTTTGGACATATTGTTAGGAGAAATTAGATCTTGGAGAAGGAAAGCCCTCAAGCAGATGGATTGATACAATGGGCAAAGGCATAGGAAAAAGTGGCATTGCATGGCTATGAGTTGGAATCAACTCAATGGCACCTACTAACAATATAGAAATATTCATTGACTGGGCACATAAAAAAATCAAGCCAGTGGATGTCAAGTAAGTTCCAACTCATAGTAAAGTCCCAAGTGAGAGTAGAACTGTGTTTTATGAGGTCTTCAATAATTAATATTTTGAAAGTCTTTTTCTCAGGCTTTTCTTGATGGAATAAAATTGTCAATCCTTGACAAAATAATTGACCATGAACTACCCAGGGAGCACCTAGAATATACCAAATAATGTTGAAACTGCTTTACTTAATGCCTCATTTAAAAGTCTCATAGCAATGATATGGATTACAGTGAGAAAGAGAAAGATAACCAGTAAGGGATTACTAATGGAGTGAGGATTTGACCCAGACAATACAGGTCTGTGTGCTTTTATTGTTGAGAGGGCTTTTGTGCACAGAAAATCACGTCATAAATTATTTAAGCTTTAAGGACCAGAGTTTAGCAAACACTGTTTTGATTCAGTTTGTTAGACTATAGCTTGGAAAATCTATTTTTATTAATAATGATACATCAAATAAGAGCAGTCATTTGTAACTTTTCTTTGATTAATGCTCAGCTATCTCTTATATTTGACAATTCAAACTCTTGTAAATATTTAGCTATTATACATTTAATTGATCAGATTCTCTTAGGCATTCTAAATTGTTTCTCAAAAAGCAAACATTTCAATCATCTGACAGAGTTATAAAAACACAAACAAAATATTTCCCTTAAGTAATTTTATAAATCTAATAAACCATATCTTTTAATTTAGAAACTCATATCCTGTTGAACATTTCAAACATCTTAAAATACAAATAGAACCTATGCATGAGATTTGCTTCCAAGTCTAGTTAGTGAACTTGTTCTAAAATTTAACATTAGGATTTTAATCTATAGATTTTTATCAGTTCATTGTTTCTATATCTTCCTGGGGTTACACAATTATTAACTCAACCAAAGGGAACAAAGTTTCCCCTTCAAACTCATGTCCCACGTTATTGTCAAAGGGACATATAGCTTAGGTCCTTCTAAGATTAAGCTAGCTGTCTCTGGGCTGAGCCCCTTGTCTGTAGCTACTGTAGATTTTATTTGCCATTTCTGATTCATTTCCTAAATAGCCATATAAATTTTCATTTCTTGCAATCCTATAGTTGTCAAGTGGTACTGTCTGGTAAATATTAGACTGCTGACAGCAAGTCAGCTGCTAGAATCCACCAGATGCCCCTCAGAAGATACCTGTGACTATGTGCTTCCAAAAAGATTTACAGTCTCAGAAATTTTCTATAAGGTCTATGAGTAGATAATTGACTTCATGGCAGTGGCGTTTAATATACTGAGAGTTTTCTAGACCCTCACAGGAGGTTTTTTGGTTTTTGTTTGGCTTGGGGTCTTTTCTTAGATTTTTAAAATTTATTAATAAATCATTTTGGAGGAGTGTTCCTCATGCTTTAATTCCCATTTTAGAAACTATTTCATTAAGGTCCACACAATACAAGATTAAGTAAAAAAAAATATATTGCTATTGAGCTCCAATCCATATATGTCTGGTTTGGGGTTTGGTTCGGTTTAATGTGCTGAAACATGTCTGCAATTAGTGGATGACTGCAAACAAGTTCTCTAAGGTATACATTTGAGTCAGTCCCTTTATCATAACCTCAGAAAAAAATAGTACTTTTTATACCTTGGGGGCTGGGTGGAGGGGGACAGTTCTGAGGTCAGAGTTAATAGCGAGCCTTTAATAAAAACTCCAGTGAACATCTTCCCACGAATCTTTGCCACAAATCTACAGGAGTGCTACTCTTCATAAAATAGCAATTTTAGAAAAATTATGAGCTTTTCAAGAGAGATGAGGAAAAATTCAAAGATGAACCAAGGCAAAGAAGATCATCAACCTTAATAAATGGGGGAGGGGACAAGAAACAAACCTGTAACTATATTTATAGTAGGGTCCTGGGATGTGTGGGTCAATTAGTTTTCTTTTTGAATGTTTCTGGACATTTCAACACTCTGACCACATTAGGATTTGAAAAACACTTTATTTTGGCTCCTGTGGAACCTTAGACAGAATAATTTAGTTTGACCTTTCCTAGAGCACAGCTTGACACTGCAATGACACTTCCAGTAATTAAAAAGAGTGAACCAATGACACACTTTGGGAATGGAAAGCAAATGGTGGTTTGGGTATTCTAAAGGATCTCAAATTTATTCCTTTTAAATATTGTTGAAGTTTTGGGAGCAAAAATAAGTCTCAAGATCCAAATCAGGGTTGTAGAGTATATGGAGGAGAATTTCTCAATTAAATTTTCATAGGTGCAAGAATAGGCATATTGTTGTAAAGGAAAAATACTCCCCAACAGCTTTCCTAAATGTATTAATCATCAATGCAGTTTTCAATTTTCTTAAAACTTCTAATAAGTTCCTGATGTCCTTCTGTGCCCTTTATGATATTCTATCAGAAACATATGCTCAGTGTTCCCCCCCAAAAAAAATCCATTCCTTTACACCTTCGCTTCAGCCTGATAACAATTAATAATCTTATTAATTGTCCCTGTATATTTGACTATTTCTTATTAATTGTCCCTGTATATTTGACTTTTTCTGTAAGTGAAAACAGACAGTTCTTTTGTTATCAACCTACTTTGTTCAGCATGATGTCCTCACAGCTCATCAATGACATGGCATTCATCAAAACTTCTTTATTACTCACTGTCTTAGAGTGGATTCTGACTTACAGACAACAGCCACACAGGGCAAGAATAGAAATACCCCATATGGGTTTCCGAGACTAACTCTTTAAGACAGTAGAAATCCTCACCTTTTCCCAGTAGATTGGCTGGTGGCTTAGAATCACTGACCTTTTGGTTAGCACCTAATGTGTAACCCACTACACCAATATTTCATTATGTGTGTGTGAGTGTGTGTGTGCCACATCTTATTTATCCAACAATTGATGGAGACTTCAGCACTGTTTAGTAAAGTCCTGTGATGATATTTTTGTTATAATCAGAGAAGTATATATACGTATATGTATATGTATATATATATAGAGAGAGAGAGGGGGGGGAGAGAGAGAGAGATTGCAGGGGGAAGAGAGAATGGAACTTTAGGAAAATATCAGCAGTGGAGACATAAGTCTCTCAAAGTTATGCCCAGGTTATTAAATAGGACTATTCCATTAAATAGAGGAGCCCTGCATTCTGTGATATTCACTTTCTTAAAACAATCACTGAAGACAAAATGGGAGCATAAGCAAATGTGATGAAGAAAGCTAATGGTACCCAGCTATCAAAAGGTATAGCATCTGAGGTCTAAAAGGTTTGAAGATAAACAAGCAGCCATCAAGCTGAAAAGCAACAAAGCTCACATGGAAGAAGTGCACCTGCCTGAGTGATCATGAGGTGTCAATGGGATCAAGCATCAAAAAAAATGTCATTGTGAATGAGAGGGAGTGCAGAATGGAGACCCAAAGTCCATGAGCTAGACACAATGGATGGATGGATGGATGGATGGATGGATGAATGGTGATAAGAGCTGTATGAGCCCCCAAAGATGATTTTTAAAAATAAAATAAATTCATATACTGATTTTAAAAAGATTTAATAGTGTCGTTATGAAATGTAAATATTCTCATTTAGTAATAAAATTATATAAATGACACAATAATAGAATATAGTGACAATAAACACTTATGGAGCATTACATTTTTAGATGCATTATTTTATTACACCATAACAACAATCTCATGAGGTAAGTAGTAGTGTTAAAGTCTACATTTTAAGAGGGTGAGTAACATTTCCAAGGTCACATAATTACAGGTTGATACTTGAACTCAGGTCTGAACAATTTCAAGTTCGCATTTGAACGCAGCCTGTTGTGAGGATGGCACAGGAGCGCGTAGTGCTTCATTCTGTTTTAGGAAGGCCAACTCCCATCAGAGCTAACGTGAGGGCACAACAACCTCTCCTTCATAAGGAGGACGAACATCGCTAGCGTGAAGGCTCTAGTCCACTGGCTAGAAACTCGGATATTTCTATTCAATGAATGACACTGTGGTGACCAAATTCAGAGTTGTCTGCAGTTGGAATGACTCCCTTCCCGCGGATCGTCTCCCCAAAGCCAAGTGGGTTTTGTAACCTGTCTCCCAGGGAACAGTTCTTTCGATTCAGGACTCCTGTCTCAAACTGGGTCAGCTTGATTCTCTGCACTGGGAATTTAGAATTAAGACAGAGAAAGAGAATGTCTCTCTATGTAACTGAACCTGAAACATTCAAGTTTTTTTTTAATCTGTGGGCCAGCCCTGTGTTGTTCCATGTGGGCTAGAAGCCAAGGAAGCCCATCTGCCTGGAGAAATGAAGCAGATGTTCAGAAGAGACCACAAGAGAGAAAATGCTTCCTGTTTTCTGACAGCAGCTGCACTTCTGCCTTCTAAGAAATTCTGTGGGTACCCCTGGGGAGTCTTCTAAGAAATTCTTTTAAGGGACATAATCAATTCATCTGAGGACCTCTGGTGGTATAGTGATTATGAGATGGACTGCTAACTGCAAGGTTAATCGTTCAACACTATCATCTGCTCCTTGGGAGAAAGATGGGATTTTCTACTTCAATAAGAGTCAAAGTGTCAATAAATCACAGGGGCCAGTTCCACCCTGTCTTGCAGGGTCACTATGAGTCAGCATAGAAGGACATCTCTTATGGCACACTTAATTGTCATGATTTCGTGAGAGTCAAGAAGTCCAATCTTTAACTCTTTCAATTTGTGTCCATTACTCAATACTTCAAAGAGATCTTGTGCAGCAGATCAGTCCAGTGCAATAGATTTTTTTTTTTTGGCATCACTGCCCTCTGGTGATGGGAGTAGGAGGCCCAGCCTTTGCTCCGTGGAGCTGGAATTGAACCTCCATCCCAGTGGGCCGCAGTCCCGCGCACAACCACTACGCCACCGGGGCTTAGCCCCCAGTGCAATAGATTATTTAATTCCTTGACCGCTACTTCCATGATCATTGATTGTAAATCTAAGTAGAATGAAATCCTTAGCAATTTTAATAATCTTGCTGTTCGTCATGATGTTGGCTATTGCTCTAATTTTGAGGATGCTTGCGTCTTTTATTTTGAGTTGTCATCCATAGTGAAGGCTGTTGTAGTCTTTATTTTTTTATGTGACATCACTGCCCTGGTGGGAGTAGGAAGCCCAGCCTTGCTCCTGGAGAGCCACTGCTGGATTTGAGCTGTCAACCCTGTGGGCCGCAGTCCCGCACACAACCATTAGGCCACCAGGGCTCAACCATAGTCTTTCATTTTCACCAGCAAGTACTTCAAGTCCTCCTCATTTTCCTCAAACTTGTGTCATCTACATATCACATATTGTTAATAAGTCTCCCTAATCCTGATGCCACGTTCTTTATTTAACTTTCTTTTAAAAATCATTTTATTGGGACTTGTACAATACTTATCATTATTGATCCATCCATTCATTGTGTCAGGCATATTTGTACATTTGTTGTCATCTTCATTCTCAAAACATTTTCTACTTGAGCCATTGGTATCAGGTCCTCATTTTCCCCCTCCCTCCCTGCCCTTCTCCCTCAGGAACCCTGGGTAATTTATAAATTATTATTATTATGTATGTCTTACATTGATGTCTCCCTTTACCCACTTTTTTGTTGTCCACCCCCTTTGGTGTGGGTTATATGTCGATCCTTGTGTTCGGTTCCCCCCTTCTACCTCTCCTTCCCTTTACCTTCCTACTATAGCTACTCTCATTATTGGTCCTGAAGGGTTTATCTGTCCTGGATTCCCTGTGTTTCCAGTTCTTATATGTATCAGTGTACAGTCTCAGATCTAGCCTGATTTGTAAGGCAGAATTGGAGCCATGATAGTGGGAGGGGTTGGGGGGTGAGAGCGAGAGCATTAAAGAACTAGAAGAAAGTTGTATGTTTCATCGGTGCTATACTATACCCTACTGACTTATCCCATCCTTGTGATCCTTCTGTCAGGGGATGTCCTATTGTCTACAGATGGGCACTGGGTCTCCACTCTGCACTCCCCTTCATTCACAATGATATGTTTTTTTTTATTCTGGGTCTCACCTCATGATCACACAGGCTGGTATGCTACTTCCATGTGGTCTTTGCGACTTCTGAGTTAGATGACCGCTTGTTATCTTCAAGCTTTTAAGAACCTAGATGCTATATCTTTTGATAACCAGGTGACATCAGTTTTCCTCACCACATTTGCTGATGCACCCATTTTGTCTTCAGCAATCATGTCAGGAAGGTGAGCACCCTAGAATGCCAGGGCATTAGAGCAAAGTGTTCTTGCATAGGGGTAGTACTTGAGTAGAGGCCCAATGCCTGTCTGCTACCTTTATACCTAACATATAAATACATGTACATAGATCTATTTCCCTATCCTTATAATTAAATATATTTACATATGTACATGCCCATTTGCCTCCTAGTTCTTTCCTCTATTTTTTTTATTTTCCTCTTATCCCGCTATCATGCTTAGCCTTCATTTGGGTTTTAGTAATTCCTCTTGCTTACATTGCCCTTAATCAAGCTCTACTAGGCTTCCTAAACCCTCCTGGCCATCGATTTTTAGATCACTTGTTGTTCCCTTTTCCCTGGGTTTGTTAACACCCACTTTCCTTTCCCCCACCTCTTCCTGTCCCAGAACCATCTGACCCATTGTTTTATCCTCCAGATGGTTTATTCTGTCTATTTTATCTAGATAGATATGCAGAGACAATACTAAACACAAAAACAAGATAGAGCAAAACCAAACACAAAAATAAAGCAGCAACAACAAAAAACCAATGACAAAAAAAAAAATCAAAGAAAAGCCAATAAGTAGTTGTAGGCCTGTTTGTTGATCTTTTTTCCAGTCCAGTCCAATGGAATTCCCCTGACCCCAAAGTGTATTTTTGGCACTTCCCGGGGGCTTTATGGCTTTGCTATCCTTGCTGCTCTGTAGCACGCCCTTTGCATTTTGGTCCGATGTGGTGGGGTCAGATCAGGCACAATTCCCACACTATGCCTCCGTGCTGTCCCTTGTAATGCTATGGATCAGTGAGGGATATTGTGTCTCATGGCCAGGCCTGCCCTATGGTCCTCTCTGTTAATTCTTAAGAGACCCAGCCTGGCTTATTTCAGGAGTCTATATTCACTCCAATGGCTGTGATAATTGTATTGAAGAACTTTTCCCTTAACAGCATATATCTAAATGTAACTTAACTGCAATCTTAAAAGAAGAAAATAAGTAATACTGTAGTGTACCTGGTGTGTACCATGTAAAATGAAAAAGCATTTAATGAACATTTTCTTATTTAATTTTAAAATTATATTATCTCTATTTTGAAAATGAGGTGAGACTCATAAATGCTAATGTACTCAAAGACAAAATCTTGGTGTAGGGTTCAAATAAAAATATATCTGCCTCCAAAAGCCATGTACTTTATACTATACTTTTTATTCTCTTAACTATATATGATAGAGAGCTGGGAAGGTTCATGACAACTATTTAGATTAAAATAAATTTAAAGACATAATTTCAATTTTGTACATCAACTACCCAGAATTTTTTTAGGAGTTAATTTCTCATGGACATTATTCCCCTCAAACTCTTCTAGCCTTCTCAAATCCTCAACTCTGCATGGTGCATTAACCTGAAATGACAATGTTAGCACTTAGCTGGCATTCCAAAGAGCTTAAATATAATTGCATATTTAAATTGTTAATGTAACAAATAATAAAAGAGTATATGAATATACAAAAATTTGTCTAGTGTTCTATAATTTTAGATTCATGATATTCTAGATTTATTTGGGATGCATAGAATTTTCTTCCTTATAATAAAACATATAATGCCTTAACTGATTGTCCTCAGAGATGTTTTTCCTGTATTGGCTCTCTGAGAGTGCATGTACGTAAAAGCAACTATCTTCAGTTCTTAGGTGTTCATATAAACTCAAGGAAAGAAATATTCAAAGGATTTTGATATATTATATAAATGTTTTTATTAGAGAACAAAAAGTATTATTGAACTATCATGATTTCAAAGATATTTGATGTTCTGAAGTCTTTAAAAATGAAATACCGTATAAGAAAATATTCTTAGCTTAAAAATAAATTCATGTAACAGTAAAAATAGAATATGAAGCATGTGCTATGTATTTTTAAATAATCATAATGGTTAATAATAAATTTCCAATTGCTTTAATCCAGATACCAGAAATAGAATTTATTTCTTTCTTTAAAAATTTGAATGGTAGGTAAGAAAATTTGCTTAACCTAGAGTATAATTTTTTATAAATGGTGTTTTCTGGTGAGTCCTGAGAAGTATCTATGCAAATTTATGTATATTCATAAACTCTTTTATTATTTGTTACATCAGCAATTTAAATATGTAATCATACTTATGCTCTTTGGAATGCCAACTAAGTATTAGCATTGTCATTTCAAGTTAATGCACCATGCAGAGTCATACTACCATTTGTGCTTTGTGTAAACCAAAAAGTTTCCAACAATGCAATTTTAGTGTAATATTAAAATAAAGGGTATTTTAAAATAGAAAGATCTCTTAATTGAGTGTGTTGATTACATTGTTACTGCTGACATATTCTAATCCTATTTCCCTCTTCTGTACTTTGTCAGTGTGCATTTTCTGCTAAAATTGAGGGTCAAAAGAAATTGACACTTCTGTTTCCTGCTAATAATGTGAACCCAGAAATAGCTGTCAATGAAGGCTTAGTCAGAGGGGCCACTCACTAGAGTTACCTCCGAAAGCACCAGTGCTTTTACTTTCACATCATCCCTCAATGGTCCTACCAAGCTTCAGAACAACATGCTCTAAAAGCAAATCAATCATCTAAAGAAAGGATGTGTACAGAAAAATAACTTTCTTCTCAAAATTGTAATCTATAAACTATATGTATTAATATATCTGGTGTACTTCAGTAGGTAAATATCACTGGTACATGTGTATATATGAATGTTTGGATTCATCAATTATTCCATCAACCCAAATTTTATTTCTCAACTTTAAGAATATTGATAAAAGGATTGAATCCAAAATGAATGGGAATGGAGTAATTCTAAAAAATAGACCATGGGAACATGAAAAATACCTGGCACAAAGATTTCTACTGGCATAAAAGAATTATTCCTGAAACATTCTCCCCCCGCCCCCACTACTCCACAACATTGAGGGAGAGTAAAGACTTCCAAAAGCATTAATGAGAAATTCATTAATTTATTTAAATATTTACTGAGAAATGCTTTAGTGGTGATCAAAATACTGTTAATAAAAATGCAGAAAGTCTCTATTGAATTGTATGACGTGTGAATTGACCACAATAAAATGTAAGAAAAAATAATTTAAGTAATTTTTTTAATGTAGAAACTCTCTGACAATTTTTAATAATTCACAACTGTATCTGACTTCTCTTTTGCACTTCTAGCCAATTTACTTTTGCACTTCTAGCCAATTTATTAATATTAAGGCAAGCCACCATTGTTCTATCTCATCTTGAACTTAAAATTGTACAATTGAGCTTCATTAGATTGTATATAATTAAGGTCACTAGAAGTAAAATGATGGATATACTAAGCTCTTGCAACCTTGAAGCTCTTCAAAGATTGCAGCCTTCTGTCTGTATGGATTATATAGTTCACTATAATTTTTTTAATCCTCACGACTAGATCAATATATAGCATCATAATTAAGGGGTCAAAAAGAAAAAAATTGTCAAGGATTTCATCTTGCTTGGATCCATAATCAATTCTCATGGGAGTAGTCATTTAAAAAATCAAATGACGTATTACACTAGATGCTACACGAAACATCTTTAAAGTATTGAAGAAAAAGAACTTTGAGGACTAAAGACAGACTTGACCCAAGCTGCAGTATTTTCAGTCATTTCTCAGATCTGTGTGAATGTTAGACAATGAATAAGGAAGATCAAAATATTGACACCTTTGAATGATGATGTTGACGACAGAAAACAGAAAAAGAAGGGAAAAAATGTGCGTTCTAAGAAATACAGGCAGAAGGCCCTTTAGACTGGAGGTTGGTGAAACTTTGTCTCATGCTCTTTAGTCATTTTCAGGAGAGACCAGTCTCGGAAAGAGGACATCATGCTGCTTGGTAAAGCAGAAGGTGAGTAAAAAGAGAAGACCACCCAGGAGAAGTGCTGGCACTGTGGCTATAACAATGAAATCAAGCATAAAAAATTGTGAGAATAGCACAGGGACAGCCCGGGTTTCAGGCAAACAGGATCACTATGTATCTGACTCAATGGCTCCTAACAGCATTAACTCTTCTGGGTCTTGTTTTGATGCATTTGAGTGGCAAGTTCTACTAAGGTCAATTTCTCAGAATTGCTGCCTCACTTCCTTGAACCTGCAAATAACGTGGATAGAACTTTGCCTTGATATGCTTTTTCGCAAACACCAATGTGTCGACTGCATATTTCTTTTTTACCTATTTGTTGGAAGATGGGTACTGTGATAGGTTGAAGGAGGTCCGTGGGATTAATGACGAAAGTGCTTGACTGTTAACCAAAATGCTCAGCAGTTTGAAGCCACCAGTCACTGTGCAAGAGAAAGAGGGGCCAAGCTGCTTCCCTAAAGATTCACAGTTTTATATACTGTATTGAAAGTACCCAAGACTACTCTAAGGGCAAACGTATCTGTGTAGGAAGAAGTATGGCCAGAGAGTTCCTCAGAGGCAAGGATGGAGAGACTTCATCTCACATACTTTGGTCATGGTGCCAGGAATGACCAGTTCCTGGATAATACTCAGAAAAATAAAGGAGCATCTAAAGAGAGGAAGACCCTCAATGAGATGGATTGTCACAATGCATGCACTGCAACAATGGACTCCTGCAGAGGGGAAAATGTGAGGATGGTGCAGAACGGGGCAGTGTTTTGCTCTGTTGTGCATATGGTCGCTATGTCTTGGAACCGACCCCTCGGCACCTAACAGCAACATGCTTTATGAAGCAGTTCTACCCTGTTCTATAGGGTCTGTCCTGTTCCATAGGGTCACAATGAGTCCAAATAGATTCAGCACCAGTGGGTATATGGGTAGTAATATTTAATGAATTAGGCAAAAGCACCCCAAAGTTATGCTTGCTTCCCACTCTCTAGAAGATGTGAATGTCTCCTTGAACTAGGAGATTATCATGGATTATTCAGGTGGGACCTAAATGTCATCACAAATGACACTTTAGCCTTACCCAGTAGAAGACATAGTGGGAAATTTGGCATAGTCACACTAAGAAGAAAGTGATGTGAAGACAGAGGCAAAGACTGGAGTGCTGTGGTCACAAACCAATAAAGCAAGATGTGTCAACAGCTAGGAAAGTCAAGGAAAAATTCTACTTTAGAGCCTGCAGAAGGAGGGTGATTTTGCTGCCATCTTTTTC
>PVJH01043910.1:0-13318 GCA_004026705.1 Nesogale talazaci | reverse complement strand
CTCGTTGAAGGCCAACAAATGGCCAAAGGGCAGGCCACTCGCTGTCGGCATCAGCCCAGCATGTGCTCCACTCTGGCTCCAGTTCCCGAGGTCTACTAGCCTAGTGCCCTCAGTGAAGTGCCTGGAGGAAGCTCACTCCACCAGCCAATACTGCCTCGGCCTAGACATACACTGGCTTTACTTGCTGACAGGGCAGAAAAGGCCAACACTCTGCCTCAAGCTGACGGTTGGTTCTGCTACTGCTGGCTCAAGCTACTCTTCTGCTGTTCCTCTGGTGTCTCCTAGATCAAGGAGGTTCTAAAAATGTGCGAGGATCTTGAGATCCAGAGGGCACATTCCACTCCCGGTTTTTTTCTCTTGCTGGTAGTAAGACTCCACCCCACTTCCTGTTTCTGAGATGGTTTGTCTTATGCGTCCACAGGATGGCAATCACCACCCTATTAACAATCCAGGACAACTGATTCCAGTCAAGGTCTTCCCCACCTTTCACCTGCTCTTAACCAGACCCATCAAGGAAAGGTCATTTCCTATGGCTGGAGGAGCGACAGTCAATCATTCACTGCATGACAAGAAATGTAGCCATGTCTTATTCAAGTTCATTTTTAAAAGCTCTGAAACAGTTAACGTTTGTAAGATTCAGAATATAAGACATGCAGACGTTACTGAAGAGGATAATATAAATGCCACATAAGAACGCAAATGTGCATAGATCCTCTATAATATATAAATTGCTCTGATGATCATTTAGCTGCACATCAATATCAGCTCTGGAAGGCCTTCTCACATCTAAATCACAATGATCGTGACTGCTAACAAATAGTCACACTGAGTTTGTTCATTCAGTTACAGCTAATTTGGGTGTAGCATTGCTGTGTGGATGTTGAACTGCTAAGAACAAAGCCAATGGTTCAAATTCACTAGTCACTCCACATGAGAAAAGGGAGGCTGTTTGCTCTGTTAAAGATGCACAGCCGTGTAAACCTACCTGGGGTCGCTATGTGTCAGAATTAACCTACTGGTAGTGGGTTGGGTTCAGTTTCTTCTGTATTCAAACATTCGGAGAAATTAAGTAACCACTTACTTTGTCATAACTAATACCGTTCAATGGGTAGGTAGAAAAGACTCAGCTCCTACTATTCGTCTTACACGCCCTAGTTTGACGCAATATATAAAATGTCAAGATCACATAGTGCTGTTTTCTGGCTTTAAAATATTCCTCAAAATACACATCTTTTAGGGGCTGAGCCCCGGTGGCATAGTGGTTGTGCGCGGGACTGCGGCCCACTGGGATGGAGGTTCAATTCCAGCAGTGGGGCTGGGCCTCCTACTCCCACCACCGGAGAGCAGTGATGCGACCCCCCCAAAAATACACATCTTTTAAAAAAATCAACAACTTACAATTCAATAATATTCCAAAGAAAAGTTCTAATAACGAAGAGGGCTCCCTGGCACAGGACAATTCCAGCAAACATAGAGTAGATACAATCTATTTCAGTAATCTTAAATCACATTGTCCAAATCTGGAACTTAATGTTCTTACAAAATAGTCAAAATATTTTTCTTCTAATCCATTCCCGATTGCCTTTATTGTATTTTTTAAAAATTGATTTTTATATCACTTGGCATTTTATGCGCTTTGATAGAGTACATTTTGCTTTATTAAACCACAATGTGTTTAGGCAGCACTAAAGTATTAAAATATGCATTTTAAAAGTGAAGAGATTTCTTGCCAATAGCTTTAATCCTCCATGATAGTCAGAGTTCTAAAAATAATACAGTAACTGGTAAACTGGTAGATGGTGCAGATATCCCTCTGTGACCTTTCACATCTATTCCAAATGCATTAATAACATCATCCCACTACTTAACCACTTCATAATCTCCCCAGGAACATTGCGACTTGATCCAACTCATTGAAATTAATGCTACTAAAATGAGTGGCTATAAAACCTTCCTTATGAAGTTGTGGAAGAGGGGGAATACAGGACAAATGAAGAATGACTACAAATTTGTATGGGGTTGACTTTGGGGGCTGTTGAAAATGTTATACAATAAAATGATGATCACAGTTGCACAACTCTGTGACATGCCTCTGAACTATACACTTTAAGTGAATGAATTCTCTGGTGTGTGAAATATATCTCAATAAAGCTGGGGGTGGGGGATCACCATATCAGAGGCATCCACATGTATAAAGCTGTTGCTTCCTGTATTGTCTAGTTATTATATCATTCATCATTGCACTCACTGAGGGAGTTATCCGTGATAAAGATAACAGAGGAAATAATACCACTTCATCTTTGGATGGTAGCCTTATACCAATTAAAATCATTCCATTTCTATTAAATTAATGTGTGCCATAAGAATAACCACTTTATACAACTTATTACAAATGGATCACTCAAAAAAAGGGAAAAAAATATAAGGCCCCTTATACCTGATAATCCAAAATGCTGAATCCCAGACCTTTGTCATCTTTCTCTAGTTCAACGATCTTGACTTCAGGAGACCACAGAGCTAATTCTCCATCATCATCCTCTTCAATACTGACATCTATCTTGTGTTCTCCCTGAAATACCAAAGAAGAGAAATGGTTCAAAATGCCGTCCTTTCA
This sequence comes from Nesogale talazaci, assembly GCA_004026705.1. Lineage (NCBI taxonomy): Eukaryota > Metazoa > Chordata > Mammalia > Afrosoricida > Tenrecidae > Nesogale > Nesogale talazaci. The sequence continues at coordinate 10,704 of PVJH01043910.1, read as the reverse complement.
ATTCTGATAAGACTCAACATCCCAAGCATTTCACAACTTCTTCTCCAACTGAGAATTCTCTTTGGCATGCACAGTTTTTCTTTTCAATCTTTTTAAAAGGGGGCATGCAGCTGGGCCTCACAGTCATCATATCTAAGACCTGTGGGCAAATTAAGCATTTAAAAAATGCAGATTGGGGGCTGAGCCCTGGTGGCGTAGTGGTTGTGCGCAGGACTGCGGCCCACTGGGATGGAGGTTCGATTCCAGCTCCACGGAGCAAAGGCCGGACCTCCTACTCCCACCACCTGAGGGCAGTGATGCCCCCCCAAAAAATAAATAAAATAAAAATAAAAATAAAAAATGCAGACTGATCAGACAGTTGGGTTTTAAAAATATACAGTACCTATTACATTCCAAGTATGAACACTGACCTCTTATACTTCAATGAGTTCTGTCATCCCATTAGAAGCATAAAAGGAAAAACACGTAATTTAAGTAAAACTGATAACATCACACAATGTATAATATTTAAGCAAAAATACCTGAATTCACAAGTATAGCAAGAAAGAGAGAGAGAAAAGTGTCAACAGAGACAGGCCAGGACAAGCGACAGAGAAACCACTCTGGTTGTCTCCTAGAATTTTCTGAGACTAATGCTACAAGAAGAGGTGAAAATAAAAATCCCAGTCCCAAAGGAAGAGTATCAAAATCACTGTGCTGCAAAGATGAAAGTCTCATCTTGGAGGAGGGAGGCCAGCACAACTGCCTGGTACACAGGTCTTCCCTCGATTACGTCACTGGTTACACCCTCCAGAAGGCCCCTTTTCCAGGACCCCGGCCCCTCCTCATCAGCCCCCCTCCTCATTGTCAGAGAAGAGAGTCACCGTTACATAGAATTCTACAAATCGGATAGAGGACCAGTAAGTTGACTACCCAGAAAAAAAAGGGCTTCACCCTTCTGTTTTCATGCCATTTACAGAATCACAAAGGTGCTTAACAAAATTCGTTGAAAATTTGAATGGAAAGATCCGGAAGCCTCCAATAAAATGATTTATTTAAAAAAAAAAAAAAAAAGGAGGAGGAAAGAGGAGCTTATACAAAGGCCTCAAGTAGAAGTTACTTGGAAATGAACATGGCAACATGTGTACCAATATGATTGATACAAATGATGCATTGAATGTTTTAAGACCTATAAGAGCCCCCCCCAAAAAAATCATTGAAAAAGAAAGATCATGGAAAATCCCACCTTGATTTTATTATGGTTTCAGGAGGTCTGGTGGCACCATGATTAAACATTCAACTGTTAACCAAAGGGCCAGCAGTTGGAACTGACCATGCGGCTGGCCAGAAAAGGGATGTGGTAGTCTATTTCCTGGGCTAGTGCACACCCTGCAACCCCTATGGTGCAGTTGTACTTTGTCCTATGTAGTCACTAGGCGTGGTTATTGACTAGACAACAGGGAGGGATCATTGTTTTCATCTGATTTATCATCTCCACAGTACTCTGAACTTTTACCTAAAGTTCAGTCATGTACTTCTCAGTCATGTGTTTTTGTAGCAGTAACATCTAAAAAAGTCCCAGCACCTAAACTAAACTGTGAACTCCACAATTCCATCACAGTCTTATAGGCCCACAAGAGTGCCTGCCTCATACTAGGAACTTGATAAACACTCATTCAACACCTTAACCAGTCACCCTCCTCTAATGGGTTTCCCTCGAAACTCGCTTCAAACTATCAATTGAATATCTTTAAAACTGTGATTCTGACAACTTTTGGTGATCTCAGTAAATGAAAATGCATCATACTCACTCTGAATGACCTACAGAAGAAATATGTTTCATGGAATCAAAGTGGGGCAAACACTAATATGAAAAAGTAAGTCCCTGTAGCTTTTAAAAAAAAAAAAAAAGACTTTAAAATTCAGGTGCTTCAGATCTCAACCTGAGACTGCAGGACATGGAAAGTCATTCATTTATCCAATTCATGGCGGATAGGTTCTAACCAAGAGAATAAGGTCTTGGGTCTTGAATTTCAAAACATGAAATTATTCAGGCGGTTCTGAATCCACAACCTCTGTGTACTTCAGTCCAATGTCAAGACTTGAGGTTAAAGATTCAAGTGGTATACATGAACCTTCTACTAATGATTATAAGTCCAATAACTGTCCAATATGGTGGCTGCTATACTAGGGCACTTAATGATCCCCTTGATTAATGAGCATTAGAATTCTGGCAGCGCTTCATGGGCAGGCAAGGATTAAGGACATAAGATGGCATCCTGATAAATGAGAACTAAGAGAAGGAAAAGAAACCAGGATTTTATGAAGCCAGATACAATTAGAAATTCCAAGTTTACAGAGCTTCCAAGGTATCCAATGTGTATGCAGTACTATACGCTAAGCTGATATATATCATTTTTGATATAATCAATTCTGCATAACCCCTCTATTTACAGAATAGAAAGCAATCAACTAATGGCCAACAAGGTTGACATTTAGCATAATTCAAAGCTGCTGCTCTCCCATTGTGGTACAGAGTGACTGATGGGCGCATCAAGTCAGCAAGCTGGGTGGGTGATTTACACACCCTGTAAGATTACATTAAGGCACTTCTATCAGCGCTCGGAGGGAAGCCACCTCCAGCAACCCTAAGGGCAGCAAAAGTCACAAAAGTGGAGCCTCTGAGTCCAGCTTTAAAGTATTTCTAACACAAGATGAGAGCTGAGGAGAAAAAAAATAAAAGCTTCTCAACTGATAATCATTAAGTTACTCAAGCATTTTTTTAATAAGCTGAGTACAGAATAAACATACGAAGACATACAAAATATTTTTGGGGGGTTGGGGGGAGCATCATTGCCCTCTAGTGGTCGTGGGAGCTACCCTGCCTTGCTCCTGGAGAGCTGCCGCTGGATTTGAACCACCAAGCCAGTGGCTGCAGTCCCGCACTCAACCACTAAGTCACCGGGGCTCAGCGTCATACAAAATAATTTTGTAATGGTCTTTGCCCTCATTGAGCTGACAATGCTCTTGGAAAACTGCGATTAACACACTTTAAGAGTATCAATTATCGGGCTGAGCCCCGGTGGTACAGTGGTTGAGTGCAGGACTGCAGCCTACTTGTTTGACAGTTTAAATCCAGCAGCAGCTCTCTAGGAGCAAGGCTGGGCCTCCCACTCCCACCAGAGGGCAGTGATGCCTCCAAAAAAAATTTTTTTAAAGAGTATCAATTGGGCTGAGTCCCGGTGGCATAGTGGTTGTGTGTGGGATTGCAGCCCACTGGGCTGGAGGTTCAAACCCAGCAGCAGCTCTACAGGAGCAAGACTAGGCCTCCTACTCCCACCAGAGGGCAGTGATGCCACGAAAAAAAAGAGTATCAATTATTATAAAGCAGTGCTATGCTCCTGAGTCCTTTAGAAATTCAGAAAAAGAAGATTCAAAGGCTGGAGGCATTAACAACGATAGCTAACGCTCACTGACTGCTTTCCACGTTATGTTTGGAAGTTTGCGTTATATCATTGCTTCCTCACACCTATTCATGAAGTGGGTCAGGACTTTTACCTATCTCTATTTTCGAATGAGGAATATAAAGAACAGAAGGTAAAGTTAGCCTGCCCCAAGTGGTAGTGTCATGATTCCTGACGGCCAACTTTCAAAAGGTCACAGCCCTCGAAAACCCCGGGCACTGCACCTCTACTCAGAAACACACACCACTATGAGGTGGAGGCAACCAGATGGCGATTGGTTTGATTCCAGGATTAGGGCGCAAGTATCTTGGAACAAAAGCGTGATGTGGATAGATGGGTTGGCTACAGGTACCTAAACTGGTGTTGCACGATAATCTGAGAGGGTCTAGGAAGGGGGGAGTGGGCCAAAGGATGAGGTTACCATCGACAGATGGCAATGTGTGTGCTCAAAACTGTGTTCATCATTACAACGCTCATAAAAGGAGTATTGAGAGCATAGAAATAATTACTTCATTCTCTGACCTCCTGAAGGTTTTTACAGCGATTTCTAAACTCACTTCCAAATTGGTCGTAGATCTTTATATTTTTAAGCATCTGAAAATGGGAAGTCCATTAGATATTCAACACTCACCAACATCTTAAACTTATTAAGATGAACTGAGTTGAACTGGGAGCGAAAAGCAATGAGCTCAGGCAATTACTAACAAAAAGACTCTCTGAAAGAAAAGTTCAGGCCCATTAATGTCACCGACATTTCCAGGTAACGAAACAAAAGAGCTTTATGATATGAAATGAAAACTAACAAGGTGAAGAGTTACACTTGCCTTCGATTGAGATCACTATAGAAAGAGCTTTTTTAGGGGGGAAGGAGGGGAGACAGGCAAAGGAAGCCCTCCCTGTCTCCAGCCACCCCTTCAAACTGTCATCAGTGAGCAAGGACAGCCTTGAGGAGCGGGCGCTGGGGTACATGCATTTACTACCTGGAGCTCAGGACAGGGCGCAGAGATCCTTGGTTCGTCTACAGAGGCGTCGTCGTCAAATAGCCGTCGGCAGCACACCATGGTAAAGGGGGGTGGCACTGCTTTAAGAAAGGAGACTGCTTCCCGCCGAGATTTCCCATAGAGCTGCACACCATTGACCTAGGCGACGAGACATTAAAATTGAGCAGGGGCCAAATCAGGAAACAAACAAAAGATCTGTCAATTACATTCATCCATCAAATTTTGTTGTAAAATAGTCTAATTCTCCTTGATAAAACAAAGACTATATTTTAATGATATTATTTTAGTAGTTGCTTAACACATTAGAAAAACCTTTACATGTTTAAAACGTAAGACTAAATCCTTTTACTGAGTGTGGGTGAGGATCAAAGTACAATAATTATTATGAGGGAGGAGAGTCTGCCTCATTCTTCGCATCTTCCTGCTTTTTCTTCTTACCCTCCAAGGGTGCTCACCGCTCTCTCCTTAAAGAGGAGCCCTGGTGGCACAGTAGATAAGCGCTCAATTGCTAAATTAGGGGTCCAGGGTTAAATCCACCAGCTACTCTGGAGAAGAAAGAAGTGGCTGCCTGCTAACAAACAGATACACAGCCTTGCCCAGGGAGGTAGTCCTATGCTGCCCTAAAGGGTGGGTAGGAGCAAGAATTAGAATTGATAGCCATGAGCTTTCATCTTTAAAATATACCATTCTTTAACACACATACACACATACTATAGATTAAATTATAACTTCTAAGGATGGTGTGTCCAAGAGAAACTGTCCACAAGGCTTTTGCTGGCTAACTTCTCAGAAGTGGACCCCCCCAAAATTTCTTCTGAGGAGTCTCAGGCTGGATTTGAACCTCCAGCCTTGTGTTTACAAGCTTAGAACATTCACTCTCCCAGGGATTAGCAATTATTTAAAGACCTATTAGTACTCTTTCGTTTCACACATTTCACTTCATAAGACTAGTGACACTAATTTGAAAAGATAATAAATATTGCTCAATAGACGATGAATAGGTAGCATGCAGACAATATCTAAGATAGTTGAATAGCTAATATGCAATATGTAGCTATCTTAAAGATATTCAATTGCCCAAATTTAGCATCTGTTCCCAGTTATCTTTCATATCCTATACACTAATTCTAAACTTGAAAAATAACTGATGTAAAGAAATCTGCATTTTCTCACATCGAATTCTATCCACCTTTGCAGGTTTACCAACATTCTTATTTTTACCCCTTTTGTGACCCATGAAACACGTCTCATTCTCTAACTTTTTCACTTTCGACTTGCTTGGGAAGCAGTTATCTCAGTTACAGAGCATGCTGCCACCTGATGGAAACCCACATAACTGCATGTGCCTCACTCCCCAATTTGGAGAAGCGGGCCTGGTCCCAAGAACCCACTCAGGACATACGTGCCCCAGATTACTGTATCCAAATTTCTTACTATCTCCCATGAAAAAGAAAAAGAATTGTTCTTGGTTTCATCATGCCTTCCCTTACTGAAGACACATGCCAACAAAACCCAAAACAAGAAATAAGAAGTGAAAAAGACATTTACACATTGCTACTGCATATAGTATTATGCAAGCATTACGCATTTCTCATCCAGCATTCGTTGCTGACAGGCGCAGTGCTAATATTCAGCTGCTAATAACTGGCCAGGACTGACAAACTCTACTGGAAGGAACACTGTCACAAGCTGCGTCTTGGCACTAGAGCAGCGGTTCTCAACCTGTGGGTCGTTCGATCCCCAAAGGTGCCGGCATGGCATTAGGAAGGTTGAGAACCACTGGGCTGGAGAATGGGATGAGTGGGGATTGTTGGAAGCTGCACCGAGCTCAGCCTCCAGCCAGTCAGCCCAGGGAGCTCCTTGTAAGCTGATAGCATACCAGTCGCTTGGCCATCAGGCCAGACATCCCCTCCCCACCGCTTTAACCATCTCCGAAGAAATCACCACGTGGCCAAGAGACCCACTTGTGCCTCCAAGAATTAGTCGTACTGGAATGGTCCAAGGAGAAGCAACTTCAGCAGTAGATTCAAGGTCACTGCTTGGAAGGTGAGCTGTCAGTCTCCTCTCAAGAGGGCAGGGCCAAGGAGAAAGGAGACTGGTCACACCTTGTTCCTGGTACCCACGGATGCCACTCGCACCCAATGTTCTAAAAGCAAGTGAATGAGCAGCTCTCTGTAGTAAACCAAAGCACGCAGACACGGTCCAAGCAGGAATTCTCTCCTTACACAAGGATTCGTTTGTGTTTCACAGGACTTCAACAAACTGGAAAGTCACTTTTCAGGTTTTTCTCTTAGAGTACATTTAAATATTTATTTAGCTTATTACTTATTCATTTGAATTGTCTCCAATTATTACAGCAGTGCCTGGTAGTCCTCCTCACTCCTCTCCACAGCTAAAGGGATTGGTCACATTTCCCATTACCAACTCCTATCTAAGGGGATTTATGGCTGCTGTAAATAGCTGTTCTGGGCTGAGACTTGGCGCACTGTTCTAACCCCAAAGCATATTTGTGTTTCTGGTTTTAAGCTCTAAGGAATACATTAAGCACGCGCGCACACACACACACACACACACACACTTTAAATTCAGGAGTTTATTTGGCTAACTTTAGAAAGACTTTTTATTTCTGTTACTTAGAACAAGCCGGTTTTCACTTTAGAATTCACAACATTTCTCTAGCACAGTAATTTTCAACTTGCCTAATGCCGTGACCCTTTAATACAGTTCCTCATGTTGTGGTGACTCTCCCCAATCATAAAACTATCTTCACCGTTACTTCATAACTATAATGTTGCCACTGTTATAAATCGGGCCGACTCCTGTGAAAAGGTTGTTCAACCCCGAAAGGTTGAGAGCCGTTGTTCCAGATTGCTCAATCTGAGACCCTCTTCAGTTTTTTGAAGTCTCAATTATTCAGACTTTTTGATTAGAAAAGACACCAACACATTTCTAGCGTACATAGTATTATTATGCAAGCATTTTTCCATTTAAGTCACCGCACTCGATCCTCATAAAATCCATTGCCATTGAGTCAATTCTGACTCCTAAGTAACCTTACCTGAAATTATAAATCTGTATGGCCAGCCGCATCTTCCCCCCACAGAGAGGCTGCCGTGTTTGAACCACCAGCCTTGGGGTGAGCAATCCAATACCTACCCTCCGACGTAGGGCGCCCGTCTAGTCAAAACCTACTACCATCGTGACAATCTGACTGAAAGCCACAAAGCAGGGCTGCCCTGTGGGTTTCGGATGCTGGGAACAGTTCCGGCAGCCAAAGGCCTCATCTTTCTCCCAGGAGTTACCAGTGGGGAACGAACTACTGACTTCTCTGCTATCAGCCCCCCGTGTCACCCACTACAGGGCCCTTCATCAGGGCCTGTGAACTGCCCGGGGCAGCCCTCTCCCCACCACCTCCACCCCCATCTCCCAGCACTGTGAGGCAACTTTATGGAGTGAACCAGAGCGTCTTCAAATGCTCAGACGGGCCAACAAGAGAGGTGCTGGTGCCTTTTTCCTGCTGACACTCTCAGTACCTCGGTGGGAGATAAAACCACCTGTCTCACCAGTTCCTCACAGGGAAGGTGCTGCTGCTGCTCACTCAGGGCCATCTTCTGTCCAACAGAAGGAAATGTCACCTGGCACCATGCCCCCGCCCTGGTCCGCAGCATGTTTGAGTCAATCATTATCGCTGTTATGGCAATCCATCTAATGGAGGCTTTCCTTCATGTTCGCGGACCCGCTACTTCACCAAGCACAGCATCCTTGCTGGTGATTAACCAGTCTTTGCCGATGATGTGACCAGTTAGGAAAGTCAATTCTTGCCAGGCTCACGGTGAACGAAATGTCCTGGCAGTCATCCATGAATGAACTGATCTGAACTCAGGGCTAAGTGGAGGCTCACTGAGAACCCCAAACAGTTCTTCTCACATCCCCATCTGGCCTTCTTGCCCCATCTCAAATTCTACTTCTTCCCAAGCCAATGTTTCCAAATGCCACGGGCCTACCGCTTTGTGACAAACCTGATACAGCATGGTGGCATAAAATTATCTTTAAGAGGCTTACACAGAAAATAGCTAAGGCACCAATAAACTCCTCTGACGACTGAGATCCCCAATATTTGCTCCAGTCAATCCAGTCAGCACGTCTTTAGGCCCTTGCTAGTCGTGAACTAGTGGGAAATGAATAGTAAACTGAACAGATTTTTACAGCTGCCCCTGTATTCTTGAACATCTAGCTCATTTGTTAATACCAAGTAGCGACATGGGATAGCGAAGCCCTCTCCCCTACAGGCCATCATTTATGACGTCTCTAAAGCTGTGCCGCACTACCTGCCAATCAGAAGAAAAATGACATCTCCCGAGATCTCAGACATCCATCTCCCACAAGCAGCTCAGCACCATTCTTTTGCGCAGCTTCCTACATCTTACAATAGGCCTCTGGCTCTGGGTCCTTCGTCCCCCGGGCTTATGAAAGGGTCTGATTCCCTAACTACAGTCCTTCTTCCCTCTGAGCTCAAAATCCACACCAGTTTTCCTCTCAACACACTTCTCGAGGTGGCCCACCGATACCAATGAACTGCCCCTGCACCCACCGTGATGCCCATTTTCTACCCCCGCCATTGCCCTGTGAACAAACAAAGCCTCGATACTCTGAAAGCTGAACACTGGTTTCTATTCCACTCAGCCTAGGGATACTGGGTCCTTTGAAGACCACGGGGGGCTGACCCAAGCCACGGCACTTTCACTCGCCTTTCACAGATGCATGTGAAAGTTGGACACTGACTGAGGAGGCCTCGAGCAGGATCGATGCATTTGAAATCGGGTCCTGACCAAGAACAGTGAGCATCTCGTGGACTGCCTGCCTCAAGAACAAACATAGCGGCGCTGAAGATTGTATGGCCAGAACGCCCTTGAAAGGCAAGGATGGCAAGACTTCATCATACGAACTTTGGACGTGTTGCCAGGAGAGACCGGACCTGGCGAAGGGCATCATGCTTAGTCAAGTCAGGGGACAGTGAACAAAAGGAAGGCCCTGGACGAGATGGATTTTCTCACAGGGGCTGCCACAAGGGATCAAGCATCAGAGCAACTGTGAGAACAGTGAGGGCCCAGGCAGTGTTTCATTCTGTTGTACTCAGGGGCCCTGTGAGCTGGAAATGATTCAAGGGCACCAACCAACAACAACAACAGCAACAATAACAACAGGGGTTCTTGTGGATCCCAGCTCTTGGGAGAACTCCTTTTTCATGCAGCATCCCCCAAATCTCTTTCATAGATGAGGAATGTGATATATTGGAAGGGACAATGAGGTGGGAGGGAGGAAGCATGAGACCATTTTTAACATTTCTCCCATTAAACCAGCGCCGTACAATCTGCAAAACAGAGTTGTGACTACAAATGTCACGTTCTGAGCTTGTTTACTGTGTTTCTGATCTAACGCAGCCGTTAGAGTTGTGGCAGAGCAAAGGTCCTGCAGAACTGCTTGGACTGGAAGGGGACTGAGGAGCCAACAGGAGCCCCAAGAGGCAGCCATGTTGGAAGAAGTCCCCAGGAAACAGTATGAAAACCCAATCAACCAACCAGCTGTAACTCTGATTAGAAGCAATCAACAAATCTGCAAATGTGACACATGTTCCCAACCATAATTCGTGATTCAACTCTTCACACATCATTTTCCATTAAGAAAAAAAATAGCACAAAATCCTGCTCTGAAACATTGACTTTCTCATGGTCAATCAGCTAAGGAAGAACACAAAGGGGCATCAGGGCACTCGGGAACCTTCACTGCTCGGGAAAATGAATGGAAAGCACGCTACCTCTTTGCTTTCTCATCTGTGTCCCTGATAACTGACAAGCTGAAGATATCTTTCAATGTATGACGCTCACAGGACATTGCCATGCCATGGATTAGAGGAGACTGTTGATAACACACTGCTTTAGACACTAAAATTTAGAGCTTAAAAATTTCCATACTGAATGATGCCTCTTTCCCTCATCAATTTTACCTCCAGCAGCTCATCCTCAGGTTGCAGGGGACTCAGCGTAGCCACCAGGCCGCCTGGAACAATGGAGGAGATGTAATGGTGTCCATCGAAGGAATCTACTTCCACACCAAGCCTCAGAGTATGAATCGGCAACAGCTGTGGCAAAACAGGGAGCAAGAAGATGAAGTGCAAGCACACCATTGAGGTTCGTGTGGCTTCCAGTTTTTTCGTCATGCCAACCACACCTCTTAAAGCAGATCACTAAAGTTCCCAGAGA
>PVJH01043909.1:0-13330 GCA_004026705.1 Nesogale talazaci | reverse complement strand
GCCCCCAGCTGTGCTACCAGCCCTGGTGGATCCATCAGGCCCTGGAAGAAGGTGCAGCAGTGACCGGGGATACGGGGTTCTGGACAGCACGGCTGTGGATGAGTTGAACAGGCAGAGAGAGAGAGACCAGACACCGATCAGTCTGACTATGATGTCCACCTGCCCTGCTGGGTCCCTGTGTAGGTCAACAGTACATCAAGGGTGTGGAGACGTCAGGGGTGGAGTGGGGCTGCAGTTCACCCCAAAACCCACGTGGCCTCCAGCCCCCGTTCCCAGTGGGGTCCCAGAGCATAGCTGCTCCGTAATCCTGACTGCAGCAGGACGCCTTGGGGCAGGCTTGACCTGCCGGCCTGCAGATCACTGATTCCTCACTCCCCAGAAACCAGGCGTCCATACTCTTCTCTTCATTGTACCCAGAGCCCTTCCCGGGCGGGCGTGAGGAGGTGCCCTGACTGTGAAGCAGGTCTGGAGCCTCCGCCCCACCCCCCACCCCCCCACTGCCACACACACAGGCTTCTGGCTCTGGTCAGCCTTAGAGACCTGCTGGACCCTGCTTATCCAGAGAGCCCAGCCGGAGTGGTCCCCGGGCAATGCTGGCAGGTGGCACTTGGCCAGCCGAGAGAGTGGAGAGGTGACCATGCCAGCATGCCAGCAGCTCCCCTCCCAGAGCTCAGGGCCAGCCGAGGGTCCCCGGTCCGGGAAGTCCAGGCACGTCCAGCACATCCCAGTCACACAGGCCGTGACCCCCACGGCGCCTGGCATTGCTTTGGCAGCATGGACGGGACGCTCACCGGTGCGGAGTGCAGCTCTCTCTTCCTGTTGGCCCATCTGGAGGAGCTGGACTACGGGCGCAGTGGGCACGGCGTCATCGCTGAAGTGGCTGCTGGGTCCCTCCTGCCCCATGTCCCCCGCCCCTTACAGCAGCCAGCATCCTCTTCAGCTGGCTGACACCAGGGCTGAGGCGGTCTGTCTGCTTCGGTCTCTTCCTGGGGCACCCTGTGAGTGCTCGTGCTTGCCTTCGTTCTCTTCCTCCCATTTTTTTCTAAGTCGGCTCTTCCTGTTTGAGGTCACAGATCGGCAGGCAGGTGTCAGGAAGAACACAAGGAAGCGGATATATCCCTTTCCGAGAACCGCCCATGGCCACACTCTCAGAGAACCCCCGCGAGGGGCCGCGGGTAGGATGCGGGCCTCCGTCCTGTGCCTCACGCAGCCTTGCCAACCGCCCTCTCCGGAGCCCGCGGGGACTGCCGTTCACCAGGTCTGCCGGGCTGCCATTTCAGGAACCTTCTAGAATGGAATCTGACCGGCTAGCACAGCTCTGCCCCGTGCCTGTCCATTCTGGACTGCGGAGCCTTTCCAAGGCCCAAACTGTCAGTGCAGTGGGACGTCTGGTCTCCGTGGCAGGAAGAAAGCCGAGTGAGGAAAGCAAAGACACGGGGCACGAGCGGTCCCATTGGCTCCTAGGCTGTAGGAGCACCGGCCCCAGACCTGGAGGCCAGAGAGTGGACGGTACCTGGCCTGTGGTCATAGGACGCCTCGGACAGAATGAGAGAAAAACGTGGCACAGGCGTGTAGCCACGTGTCCGGTGTTCTAGGAAGCCTCCACAGGGCTTTCCAGAGCAGCTGTCTGACTGTGCTGGGTGGGAGAGGGAGTCACTCCCACCATCACCCGTGTTTCCTGGCTGTCCCAGATCCACTGTGACCCCCCAAACCCCCTGGGACTTTGCTGTCTGGCCCCCGAGACCCAGCGTGGGAGTCCTGCTGGCGCCGTGGTGACGGGAAGGTGGGGCAAGAGGAGGTTCCTGCTCCCGGGAAGTCCCAGCCATGCAGCCTCCCGCCCAGAGCCGGCCTCCGAGCGATAGTGGCAGTGGGCGTCCGGGAAACCCTCACAGGGAGCCGGGGGCAGCGGGTCATGCCTCGTCTGTGGGTGCGTGTAGGCCAGCGAACAGCCGGGAGGTGGGTCAAACCTAGGCAGGTGCCCTGAGGGGGGACAGGGTCCACCCATGCCCCAGAATCAGCCTGCAGCAACTGGCTCCATCCTCTGGCTCAGTGTCCCGGGGTGCCGGGCATCCTCTGGGCACACGTCTACCCTGGGTTTCCCCCCAGCCCCTGCCCGCCTTTCACCAGAGCCCGCCTGGTGGGCCAGGGCGACTGGCGGTGAGCCCATGTGGCTGATGGGGCGCGGCTATGCCCCCTGATTCGCCTGCGCACTGAGCCCCCAGTGAGTTCCCCTGCAGGCCTGATGAGCCAGCGGTGCAGGGTTCCTCCGTTCGGGGTCTGTCTGTCTGCCTCTCTCAGCCTGGTCTCTTCATCCCAGCTCGTCGGCATCCTGCCTGCTGCCCCATCCTCTGACACCGTCTCAGACGTGGCCTTCTTGCCCGTGCCCCTCTGCCCCCCCGTGCGTCCCTGCAGGATGTCCCGAGGTCTCTACCTGTGTTCTGAGTGGACCATCTGTGTTTTATCTCCCTGCAGAGACACCTGCGAGAGCCAGAACTTGGGCTGGGGGTGGGGTGGGGGCCTCTGCCTGCGTCCGGGGGCCTGGAGAGGCGTTCTAGTGGGGCGGATCCGAGCCTGTCTCCCGGGCCCGGCCAGCCGGGGAGGTGTCTGCTCGCCTCTTGCTGACTGAGAGACCTGATGGCTGCCCGGAGTCGGCCTCGCCGAGCGAGGGTGTCGGAGGCTGTGCCCAGCACACCCGCCAGAACAGCCGTCCTCAGCCTGCCGCTCAGACAGGGCCTCGGGCGGCCGTGACCCCCAACCCCAGAGCTGTTCACGTCACTCCTTCAGCGCTGTCATTCCACTGCTTACTGTGCTGGACCGTCATGTAGACATCTGATGGGGAGGATACGTTGGGTGACCCCTGTGAAAGGGTCTTCTCCTGGGGCGGTGGGACCAGGCGTGGCCCGGTGCTGGGCTTGGTGGAGAGGCGAGGGTGGCAGGTCCCACCTTCCTCTCGCAGCGGGAGCCCGAGCGTCCCTGTGGTTTGAGCTCAGGCCTTCTCCTCCGGGGTGTTCCCCACCCCCGGCGGGGGGGAGATCCTGTGTCCAGTGCGCTCACCCTGGTCTCCTCTGACACAGGAGGACCACGACACCATGGAGGCCGACCTGGACAAGGACGAGCTGATCCAGCCCCAGCTTGGAGAGCTCTCGGGCGAGAAGCTACTGACCACGGAGTACCTGGGGGTAAGCCCACCTGGACGGGTGGAAGGTCTCGGAGCAGAGGACAGCATTAGGACAACCCCACGGGCCTGACCACACACCTGGGCGGGATGAGTGGCTGGATCTGGTGGCTCAGGGTCACAGTTTGGGGGGTCATCAGGTCACTGGTCTTCCCCAGCCCCCTGCCCCCAGGTGATGGTCTGCATCTTTCTGGGGCTTTTGTGCCCCAGGTGCACCATCAGACCAGGGCCCCGGGTAGAAGCAGTCGCCCCTGCCCTCCAAGTGGGTCAAGGTTAAGGGGACGGTGACTGGCCCCGGGGCTTGCTGAGGGGAGGAAGGAACGGGGCTCCCAGGGCCACGGTGTGTCCTGTGTCTGTGAGGACCCGGGGCTGCCCCACTGCCCATCAGCCCGGAACCGGTGCCCCCCGAGGCCCCGACCTGAGCACCTGGCTGCAGACCCCGCCCACGTGCACAGGGAACACCTGCCGTGCCACTGCCCCTCTGCCCCTCGGGCTCCCTCTCCCTGCCCCCCTGGGGGGATGTCATCCTGGACCAGGCCCACCCATGCCTGGCCCAACCTCGTGGAGTTGTGAAGGTCAGTATGAAGGTCACGCCTTCCAGGTGTGAACCTGGTGTCTGCTGTCTTCCACCAGTCCTCGGGGACAGAAGCTGCCTCTCCCAGCCTCTGGGGCCCCACCGGGTGCTGTGGCTTCATCCCCAGCTTCTTCTGTCTCTGGAGAGGTCACTGGACACGGGGCACAGGCACCCACCCAGGGGCCATGCACGCCAAGAAGGCCCCATTCCCAGGGTCTGAAGTTAGGACACGTGGACAGAGCAGTGGGGGGGGGGGGGGGCATCCTTCAACAGGTGCTTCTGCGGCCACCACTGCCCCACCATGTGTAGCGTTCTTAGAAAGCCGAGCCCTTGGAGCCCGGGCTGAACTCACTGCTGGGGATCCTCTTTCAGCCAAGCAGACAGGCCCGCGGGGAGCACTGCCCCCACCCTCGCAGAAGGCCAAGGGGACAGCGCTGGCCGAGGCAGAGTTCAGCAGACAGGAAGGGATGAGCAGGAAACAGGAAGTGGGAGAAGGGCCCTTACCCTGTGAGGACAGCGATGACTGTCACGGACCAAACCAAACAAAGTCTCGTGGAGGTCGATGGAAAACTACACTGCTCTGTAAATCTTCACCCCAGTCACAATGGAGAAGTGGAAAAAAAAAAAAAAGTTGTGATCCTAATTGTTTCACATTTTTCTTCTTCTTTTGGACCGTTTCATTTTGAAATACTTACAGAGTTATAGAAATACCCAAAATATGACCAAAATCATGCCTGTCTCTCCCTGAGCTCCACCCCCCCACCCCCCTCAGGTAACAGGCCAGGCTGCCGGTCGCCAGCTGCTGATCTGTGCTGGCTCCTGCGTGTCTGTGATGCTGTGTCTGTGATGCCGGGAGCTTTGCCACGGGCATCCCAAAGACTGAGGGTCCCCGACCGAGGTGGGCGGGTTTCAGCACAGCTTCCAGACGGAGGGAGTCCAGGAAGAAAGCGCTGGCAATCTGCTCCCCAAAACACCACAACCAGCGGGGCCATAAGCACCTTGCAAAGGGCAGTAGACCGATGTCTGTGGGTGCTGTGCAGTAGAGCCCCCCAGTCGGAAGGCCGGTCAGCTCTCCCTCCTCAAAGCAGCCTGCCGAGCCAGAGTGGGCGGAGTCCAGCCTTCGGAGGAGGAGGACTCCGGGTGACAAAGAAGAGTCAGCCGGAGACATCCGCCTGTCATCAGGGTGTGCCGGGCCCCAACTGGCAGAGGGCATGCTGGAGAACCCGTCTGCTCAGCGACTGCATGGCACCAACACTGGTACCACGCTTGAATCCGTCGGCGATCGGCTGTCCTGGGCCGACAGACTGAAGAGGGTCGGTGTCCCGCTCTCCCATCACCACGGGGCACCAGTCAGATGTGCCTCCGCCCTCCAGCTTTCCCGTCCCATCCCGACCCCAGCCACCCACCCCTCCCTCCCTCCCGCAGTGCTCTGCCTCTGTGCCGGGCCCACAGTGCATGGCAGCGGCCACCAGGACCCACAGACGGCACAGTGGGGGGCTCGTGAGGGAGCAGGAGCAGGATCAGTGAGGAGCGAGGGTGCGATCACGGGTCCCCACAATAGCCACGTCTCTCTCTCTCTCTCTCTCTCTCTCTGACCTTTAGCCTTCCAGCTGCGTGGCCCTTCATCCTCCGCCTCGGTGGGCAGGAAGCCCACCTGCCATTCAGCCCAGTCTGTCGTCTCAGCACTGCCCCTTTCTCCTGTCCTGTGGTTCAATGGTCGCAGGTCTCGGCCTCCACCGCTTGAGAGAGCTCAAACACGCTCTTCCTGCCCGGTCCCGGGGTTTTTCCACCCACTCCTGCTTCTGACCCAGCTCCTGGACACAGTGGACCGGCTCTGACCGGCAGTGGGGGCCTTGCAGGAGACCCTCCCCCAGGGAAGCAACGGAGAGCAACGGGGATCACGCCCTTTGTGAAGCTTTGTATACTAGAGGTGCACCCCCCCACATCTTGTGAGGGAGCATCCCCTCCCAAACGGGGTGACAGCCACGGGCGGAGGCTGGATGGGACGGGGTCGGTGGCCGTATTCACTGTCGAAAAGGACATTACAAGATCCGCCAGGAAAACCAGTGCTCCCGGTTGTTGAATGCTATTTATGTTTCTATAAGAAAAAATCAGGTATGCGTTTGCACCGACCACTAATGCTAGGGTAAAGAAGTAGGATTTTTAAAGCCGCTTCCGATAGTGGCCCGACATGCCATCAGCACGCACTGAGAGCGATCGGTGACTGGACTGTTGAAGCCGGAGACAAAGAGGGACTGGCTGCACCGATGGATTGCACGATGGAATCTCACAGGGCCGGCCAGCTCGACGTTGGCAATTCCCCTTGTGACTACCCACGCGGGCCTCGCCAGCGGGATTCGCGGCATCACCTGGACTCCTCGGGAAAGGAAACGTCAGAAGGCCCCGGGGTTGACTGCAGAGCAGCCTCCCAGTGACTCGTGGGAAGTTCAAGATTAAGTCACCCGAGCCGAAGGACAGCCTGGAGTCTGTCCCCAGAGCAGGGCTGACTCAGAACAAGCGCTCATGGCCAGCGATGACACCAGAGGCAATGGAGAAGACGAAAGGTCTCAAAAAAGACGGGGAAGAAAGGGCCGAGATGGGGCGCGTCAGACGAGACTGAATGTGGAGAAGCCCAAGCTACCGAGGGGGCTGTGGTGGCGTTCACGAACCAGCCGTGCCCAGGAGCCGCTCAAGAAGCAGCACATCATAATGAAATGTGAGATAGGAAAACCCCGCGGGGCGGGCGGTGCGGCCTGCTTTACATTTCTCAGGTTGAAGAAACGGAGGCCTTGAGCGGTGGGGTGTAAAGATGCCCCTGATGGAATACTGAGCAGCACCAAGCATCGAACCGACACGGAACTGGTGGGCCTTTGTAGTGAGACGGAATGAATGATTCACTGCTCTCCTCTCCATTTCCCCATCACTCCCGCCAAATGTTGGGGGGCAGGGGGGGACGTGCAAGGAGACGCAGGGCAGAGGCCTCCCACTGGGGGGGGGGGTTCCGTTTCATCATTCCCCCGGCTCCAGCAGAGCCACCTCAGAAACAGGCTGGGAGAGCCACCGTCCACCGAGCTCGGGGCAGGTCCCTGTCTGAAGTCTCGGGGGCTCCCGAGGCTGCCGGGCCGAGACCAGAGGCCACGAGAGAGGCTCATGGAACCCAGCAGAGGCCCCCAGACGATGCAGCCAAGAGGCCCGGGACCGGAGAGACGTGCGGCTGCTGCCAAGAGGGGTGACGCCGTCGTGGACCGGTGCCTTGTACCTGTAATGCTTTGGGATTCCCCACGTGTGGTAGCCTGTTAGCTCCCCGAAGGGGGACCCCCATAATCGTGAGCATTGTCTGAGCTCCCGGCAGTGGATTACTGAACCCAACACAAGAAGAGACTCAACGGTGGGAGGAGCCACGTGCAGTCCTCATGCGGAGAGCCAATGGCGGGAAACAGGGACGTGTACGTAAGCCACACCGAAGGCTTTGGCACAAGCAGGACTCTGGGGACTCACCAGATGCCCACCACTAGTCTTGTCAAACAGATGCAGCGCCGGGGGATTTGGAAGGCAGCTGTCTGGCCACACACCTGGGTGAGCGCCCTCGCTGTGCCCGTTCCCCAGAAAGGGGGCCCAACAGAAGGCAGCCATTACCCCACGGGCGTCTCTAACTGCCATCACCCCAAGTAGAATTCTTCCGAAGATCATTCACAAGCAGAGGGAGCAGCTGGTCGGCGGGAAGCTGCCCGGAAGTCGAGTAGAGGGCTGTCCTCTCTGGGTCCTGGCCAATGGTGGAGAAGCCCAGAAAGACACTTGCCTGTGTTTCACAGACTAGGCAAAGCCACTACGTGCAGCTTAGCAAACGACGGGTAAAATTCCAAAGGATGGGACTTCTGGAACCCGAAGTCAGGTGCACGCGGGACCTGCAGCAGGACCAAGAGGCTTTCATGAGCGCGGGCAAGGGGAAGTCCCGTGATCTCCCTGCAGGGAAAGCGTGCGTGCGTGCGTCAGGGTTGTGACTCTCACCTCTGCCGTCAGTGTGCTGAGCAACCATCTGACTGCTGCAGTCCAGGAGAATCTGGGCTCCGTGACACAGCGCACATGGCAGCAGGATCCAAGTTCCATCCGTTTATTGAGTGGATAGGGGGGGTGGGGCGGGTAGAAGGCAAGCCTCTGGTGAGTGCCCTCTGGCCACAGACCAGGGCTGAGAGCAGCCTTGCTTCCTACCCAGGGCATCGGAGGGTTGACGGCAGCAGGCTCGGGGAGCTGACGCTCAAGGCCTTGTGATTTGATCTCCCCCTGACTCATTTTCAAGTCCCAGTGTGGAATATTTTTCGATTGAGGTTTTTCTCTGTGCTGCTGTTGTTAGCTTTTCGTTTTATGCGTTTGTATGGTTTTCTGTCGGTGGAATCCAGGAAGAGGGGCCATCGATAAAGCCAGGAACGGGATCCGTGGTTTCTGGAAGGCCTGGCAGGGGAGGGTTAGAGGAAACCGGGAGCTGATGGACAAGAGGGCCAGGAAAGAAGGGAAGGTTCCAAAGTGGATAGTGGTGATGTTTCTAGCCTGCAAGGGGTCCGGGGGAGCCTGTCACCATGGCCCCGAAGAGACCGGGTTGACTGGAGACATCCCAACCTCGCGCCTGCAAGCGCTTACAGAAGGCGGACAGCCCGGTTTCTCCCCGGAGCTGCTCAGAGGGTGGACTGACGCCAGAAGTTAAGATACAAAAGACTGGCTGTTTTACAAAGATTCAAGCGGGGAGGCTAGCAGGTTTGTCACCGATGCAGTTGCTACTCTAAGAAGGCAGCTTCTGGGCTGAGCCCCGGTGGCGTAGTGGTTGTGCGCGGGACTGCGGCCCACTGGGACGGAGGTTCAATTCCAACAGTGGGGCTGGGCCTCCTACTCCCACCACCGGAGAGTAGTGATGCCAAAAAAACAAAAAAAAGAAGAAGAAGAAGAAGAAGGCAGCTTCTACCATGCTCATTAAGGCATTACCTAGACCTTTTCCCAGGGGCCGTTAGACCACCATCCCCAGAAACTTCATGTCTACCCAAACCGGGGTGCTGCTTCCTGCCCTCTGCTCCTCATCTTACCGACCTGGTCAGCCTCCTTCCCAAGTGGGGACTTCCCAGCTGATTGAAAGTTTTTTTGCCCCCTCACCCCCACCCCATCAATGCCCTGGTGGGAGTAGGAAGCTCAGCCTTGCTCCTGGAGAGCTGCTGCTGGATTTGACCTGTCGCCCCTGTGGGCTGCAGTCCCACACACAGCCACTGCGCCACCAGGGCTCAGCTGATTAAAAGGGTTTGCTACAGAATTTCTCCCTGGCCCCTTGTCTGCCCGGGCACTCGGTGTGCCTGTGACCCGACATCCATGTGGAAACGTCCCTTGGTTTTCTCACACGCTCTTTTCCTCGGCTCCATTTTCAAGCTCCTTGGCTCATCCCAGGTGGTGGCCAGGGGCTGTCTTCGGCCCTGCCCCGCGGCGTGTTTTTAAGGGCCCCGTACTGCCACCGCCAGAAGGGTTTTCTCTCCAAACAAGGGCTGTTTTCTTCTCTGAACCATCTGCCCCGTGGCCCTCCCTCACCTGATGCTTGGTCCTGGGTTCTCCAGCGGAGCCAGCTCACCTTTTCTGGAACGCTCCGCCTGAACCGCCCCCCCTCCCCTCTCCCCCCTGCAGATCATGACCAACAGGGGCAGGACCTCGGCCAAGCAGCGGAAGGCCCCGGCCGCTGCCACCGTCCAGTGGAGCGGGGACGAGCCCCTGCGGCGGCCCGTCACCCCCGGCGGCCACCGGATGGGGCCCCCAGTGTAAGTCTGGGCAAGAGGAGGTGGGGCTGGCTTCTCTGGCACTCCGTCTTGAGGAGCCAACCGCAGCACCAGATGTACGGCGTGGACATGTGAAAATAAAGCGCCCGTGTGGAGAAGCCGCTCTCCCATGATGCCTCTTCCTGGGACCTTGGGGGGGGGGGAAGCTCACCCCAGGATGCCTATCCCCCCAAGTGGCTCGGTTGCCAGGACAATGAACGAACTGCAAGGTCACTGCTCGCCAAGGGCCACCCCAGTCCCGGCTGCGCCCTACCTATGGAGCGTAGGAAGCCAGAGAACCGGGTCCCCAAAACCACGGTCGGCAGCGGGTGGGTTCAGGGAGAGAGGGGCCAGGATTGGGATTTGGAGCATGGGGCCCTGGCAGGTTCAAAGACACCTCAAGGGTCCCTCTGGCCACTGTGACTGTGGTTGGGGTGTCTGTCTGGGGACCTGACACCCAGGTTTCCATGAAGGGCACACCCCCGAGGCCCAGGCTTTCAGACACACTTGCCTGAGGGCACGGCTTTACACATCACACACACACAGGCCAAGTTGATGGTCCTTGGTACCCTGGACTCTGGGCCCCTACTTTAAACCCTGCCTCTCCACTGCCAGGTCGAGAACTTGAGCCAGCAGCCTGCAGCTGCGTGTGCTCCCCCCTCCCCCTTTCCCTGCTCAAATGGGGGCATCCCAGGCATGGGCAGGGGGCGACCGGGGCAAAGGCAAGCCCAGGCTTTCTCTGGGGTCAGTCCGACAGGCCTCCCATGGCCTTCAGGAGCCAGGTTTTTGGGCCACACCAGCAGGGCTCCCTGGTGCATGCCTGTGGAGAGGTGGGAGGGGAGCCCTGGGAAACACCTCAATCAAACCCGAGAAGCTTAGTCCCAGGGTCCCTCCTAGGTGGACCTTCAACAAGCCTAGCCCCGTGTTTGAGGAGTCCAGGTGGGGCCATGGTTTCATGCGAGCCTACCAGCACCTCTGCCAGAACCAGACCTGAGGGCTCCCCTCTGGCCAGAAACCTGGATGCATAGCCCTTCTGTCCCATGCATGGGGCGAGTCAGAGTCCACCCCCAACACCCGACAGCTGCGCCGTGTCCCCTCCCGCCCCGAGGCTGTAGCCCCAGAGAGGCCTCTGCCCTGGTCTGGGTAACCTCCTTCACAGTCCAGAGACTCGGGCGAACCAGGGGTGTGAGTTGCAGACCAAAAACTCAACCTGCGCCCATTCCACGTGGGCTGGCCCTTGTATGTTCTACACCACAGGCCACGTCTCACAGCCAGCCCCCCTCTGAGTCCTTCCTACAGTCACGCATGTCAGGGAACTGACACACACACGAGCTTCTGGGGTGCAGAGGCAGTGGGGCCCGGCCCTCAGACCCACACAGCAAACCGGAAGTGGGGAGGGAGTTTGTTCCACCGGGCCATGTGGGCATTTCCTGTTTTGTGCCCTAATAATTCTGCAGTGAGCGGCCAGGCACCCCAGGCACGGCCGCAGATTCAATGTACAAGGTCTGTCCTAGGTGGGTTTCGGCTGGGGCCAGCTCCTGCTGTCCTAGGGCTCAGCTTCTACAGAGTACAAAGACACACCCCCCCCAAAGCAGCCCCCAGCTTCAAATGTCCCCCTGGTTATCTTTAATTACCAGAAATCAAACAAAAACTGGGTTTTTTTTTATCTCAAAACTGCAACCAGTTCTTTTATTGGTTTGGGATTGTTTTTTTTCAGTCGAAAGAAAGTCCAAAGAACAGTCAATGGGTTGATATTATGCCATGTGTCTGTCGGTCTCTCTCGGGGTGCGTGCGTGTGTGTGTGTGTGTGTGTGTGTGTGTAGGAGACTGGAGTTTGTACTGGGTACTGGGGACATGTGCTCCCTAGAGCAGGACGCCCACCGGGCTGGAGGAGGCAGAGGACTCCGGGCGGGCAGCAGCGCAGGTGTGAGGTGCACGTGCAGGCCGGCACCTGGGCTTCCCCCCTGTGGTTCACGGGGCTCCTGGGTCAGAAGCACCCGACGCTTGTCTGTGCGCACCCCAGTGAACCATCCAGAACAGCACTTTCACGTTGCGTCTCCTGCACGGAGCACCTCACCCAAGCCACCGCGTCCCCATCGGATGCCCCCGGGGACCCCCATGCGCCGGCCTTCTGGGAGGCTTTTGGCCTTGACTACCCGCAGACCCCATTTCTGAGCGCGTCTCGCTCCTCTGGCAGTGCCGGCGGCCAGGTCGCAGTTTGTAAGAGCCAGCTTTCGAATCAGTACTTTCCCAAGTGCCAAAGTCTGGGCTTCGGGGATGGGGGGACAGGGAGGGATGTTTGACTCAGAGAGACGTGGATGCGTCAGAAGCCCCGGCTCAGGGCAAGAGTCAGGAGGACATTTCTCCCTGTGAGGGGCCAGTCCCTGATTCGCCCAGGGAACACCACGGGCAGCCCTCAAGATTGCCTGCTGTGGGGCCTGCCCTGTAAAGGGGACACCTGCCCCCCCCCACGCACTAATGACCCAGTGGCCCCCTGATAGCCCCTCCTTTGAGTCCTTGTCAAACACTCTTGTCAGTTCCCCTGTACTGCTTGGCACACACACGAGCTTCTGGGGTGCGGAAACAGAGGGTCCCGGCCCTCAGATGCACACAGCCAACCGGAAGGGGGGAAGGAGTTTGTTCCGTGGTCCGGGGGTTGGGGTGCGGTGGGGAAAGGGGCGTCATACCTCGGCGGTCTTCAGAATGCCCTCTCCCCCCGCAAGTTTGCCTGACCCCCCAGTCCAGCGCGTGGCCAGGAGGCTGGTGGTAGGATTCACGTGGCCAGTCCCTCACCGAGCCACTGCGCCACAGGGAAGGTTCCAGACTCAGGAGCGGCAGAAGACCTCAAATCAGAAACAATCCCCCACCCCCACCCCCCCACCACACACACACCTGCAGCAGGAGGCTGGGGGCACAGAGTGGAACGTGGTGGGGGTCTGTGTGAGAGCATTCCCCCCACGGGCCAGGATGAGGCGGGCGGCAAAACTGTGATGGAAGCCTGTGAGCCCCGCCCCACGGAGTGGCCGCAGCACAGTCTCCCGGTCTGTGGCCGCGTCCGCTGGCCTCTCACAGCAAGGCTGGGCAGCAGCACGCGGTCAGAGCAGTGGTGTCCGGGTATGAAGGGGGCAGGCCGTGCCGCACTTCAATTTTACCAGTATTCCAGAGCAGTGGTGTCCGGGTATGAAGGGGGCAGGCCGTGCCGCACTTCAATTTTACCAGTATTCCAGAGCAGTGGTGTCCGGGTATGAAGGGGGCAGGCCGTGCCGCACTTCAATTTTACCAGTATTCCAAACCAAACTCATGCCTCCACCGTGGGAATGGAAGATTCCACCTCCTCAGAGCAGCTGGTGGCCTTGAATTGCCCGCCCTTTAGCTTGCTGCCCAGCTAGAACCAGGACACTCCCCGGGCTCCCTCCCTGTATCACAGTCAGAGGCTTATGCCAGCATGTGGGGGTTGGGGGTGGGGGGAGCTGGAAATAAAAACCTGCACCCCCACCCCTGGGGAAGCCCATCCTCCCCCAGCCCTCTCCTGCTTTGTCTCGGTGCCCCCAGCTTGTCCTCGGCACCCCTACCCATTACCTTACCCCTGCCCATCGCATTGTGGGACTGAGTTCAGAAAGTGATCACAGCCGTGGCTGCAGCCCTGCTGGCCACTGGGGTCACCCAGAGCCCCCCAGTGTCCCCACAGAACCGTCCCTGATGACCCCACCTCCAAGCTCTCCTACCCCATGCCCAGGCTGTCTGCCGCCCCCCTGGGCTGGTCCTCCCCCCCCCCCAGGTTCCTTCACAGACACCCCC
>PVJH01043908.1:0-13332 GCA_004026705.1 Nesogale talazaci | reverse complement strand
CATCACTGCCCCCTGGTGGTGGGAGTAGGAGGCCCAGCCTTGCTCCTGGAGAGCACTGCTGGATTTGAACCAGAACTTGTTTTCACTTGAAACAGGCTTTTGTGTGTGTGTGTCTGTAAGCAGAGCTTACTTTACCCAGAGCAGTCCCAGCTCCCTCTGCCTGTGACCCAGGACTCCTGAGTGACAGAGCTTCCTTCCTGGCATGCTGAACCCCAGGTTGGACAGTTTGGGGCAGGCTGGCCCCACACAGAGGTGGCCGCTGCAGGACCTCGTTGACTGTGCAAAGGTGGACCGAAGCACAGCGGTACTTAGACAGCCTGAGGGGGTCTTCTGCCACAGAGGGGTTCTCCAGGACTTCGTCCTCACCATGCCTGAGAGGAGAAAACTTGACCCCGTGTTTTATTTTATTGATACAATGCTTTGACATTTATAGTAGATATCAAGAGTCTTTAATCCTAACTCGGTGACTCCACACACCATCCATGAACCCTACATGGGCTACTTGATCTATTTATTCATCCACCCATTCATTTATTCTTTCAACAACTCAAAGTAGGGCAGGACAGACTTTGCACCTTTGGGATATAAGAGTGACCAGGATAGGCTAGACCCTTTGTTCTAGGGAATCATAGGATGTAATTTAAATGTACAAATAGGTAAAAGAGACTGAGCCCCAGTGGCATAAGTGGTTAAGTGCAGGACTGCGGCCCGCGGGCTTGGCGGTTCAAATCCAGTGGTGTCTCTCAGGAGCAGCGCTGGGTAGCTCCCACGACCAAGGGCAGTGATGCCCCAAAAAACAAAAACAAATATGTAAAAGTAATAGCCAGTTGTGAAATCACATGGAAGGGAATGAATTATGTGTGTGTTTGCTCTTGGCTTTTACTGCAGAGAGCTAAAGAAAGGGAAGATGAGGGAAAGAGGAGAGAACTCTGTTCATTCTTGAACATTTAAAGCAGTGGTTCTCAACTTGGGGGTTGCAACCTCTTTGGGGGTTGAACGACCCTTTCACAAGGGTTGCCTAAGACCATTAGAAAACACATATTTCCAATGCTCTTAGGAACTGAGACACTACTCCTCTATGCGTCTCCAGGAGGATCTGCCTACACAGCGTGAAGCCCTTGAGCCAGGCGACACCATGCTCCAAGAGTAGACAAAATTTCATTTATTTGTCATTAGAAATAAATATTTCACAATATATAATTACATATTTTGTGATTATCAGTCACTGTGCTTTATTTAGGTTCAGTTTGTAACAGTGAAAATATATCCTGCATATCAGATATTTACATGACAATTCATAACAGTGGCAAAATTACAGTTATGAAGTAACAACCAAAATAATTTTATGGTTGGGGAGTCACCATAACAGGAGGAACTGTATTAAAGGGTAGAGGCATTAGGAAGGTCGAGAACCACTGCTTTGAGGTGTTTGACTCAAATGACTTCAGAATAAGGGTTAGGGGGACATTGCAGTCCCATATGCTGATCAGATTAAATTTATTTGTACCAGCAACTACATTTCAGACTAAGAGGAAAGATAAGGAGGCCAGGGCCAGGCCAGCAGGAAGTGGTCAGAGCATTCGTTTGGCCATGACCGCTGAAAGTTGATTCCTCCAAAGTTTCCTTTATCTCATAACCAGACCTCCCCCCACCCCCCGCAATTTCAGCAGCTCTCTTTCTTGGCCCCTCGGAAAAAGATGGCAGTGTGGAAACACTGAGCTGCCCACTGCCATTGGGAAGGCAGGATGACTGTGCTCCAGGAAACCCACTGGAAAACCTGAGTGCTGGGAGTGCTATCAGGAATGCTGGCTACTCCCCTACACCTCTCCCCCCCCACCCCTTTCCTGGTAAACCCTCTGTGCACACACTGCTCTGCGACTCAAGGCTGAGTCAGCAGGATATGCTGCTCTGCCGGGCCGGCCAGACCTCACATCCCCGCGGCTGTGGCGAGGGCCCAGTTCCAAATGCAGTCAATGGTGACATTGTCCATGCCAGCCCAGGGATGTGGGCCCCTCCCAGCACGCAGAGCCAGCCACCAGCGCCAAGCTTTAAACCCTGGTGCTCTTGGGTGGGCTTTTTCCCAGATAGCTCTCCCTTCTTTGACCACCCCACGCCTGTCCCTGGAAGTTTCTCTTTGGTGTTGAGAGCCACTTCCCTGGAAATTCTGCTGTAGCCTGTGCCTGAACTAGCCACGGGAAAGAGAAGCTGGCAGTCAAATGCCTTCTTCTCCTGGTGAGGAGGCGAGGAAAAGCCAAGCCCAAATCCACCGCCTCTTCCCTCTGGTCACCTGGTGGCTCTTCCTGAACAAGCCTCGAAGGAGAGCGTTGGGTGTTACTCATATGGGCACGTTCTGAGCAGTGACCTCCCATGAGCCTCTGAGCAGGGCCCAGGGGCTTACATGGTGCCAGGAGAGTTCCTATGGACTCTGTTTTCCAAGAAAGGGAATGTCAGGGTGTAAGCCCTAAGCTCCCTTCTACCAGCTTCTTCCCCTTGAGTCCCCTCTCATACAGCAATTGATAGGGAGATGCATATTTAGAATGATCAAATTTCCTTGATTCCAAAGAACACTGGTTTCCAAAGAACAGAGAAGCAAGAATGCTGGAAGTTGCAAGGATTTTACGTTTTCGTTATTCATTTTAAGGAATTTCCCTGTTTCTAAAACATTAAAGAAAGGAAACAGTCATAGAATCAAGATAACTTGATAAGTTGCTGGGTTGATTTTTTTTCTTTAGGTAATGATAAAAGACTTTCCTCTTTTTTAAAAAATTTCTAAGCACAAAGATAAAAAGAAGGTGACTATTCAGGAACAAGAATAGACAGACATTGGCGATGTCATCAGGGAAGACCAGTCTCTAGAAAACACCATCATGTTTGGTTAAGCAGGGGGTGTGTGCAACAATGAGGAAAACCCTTTGATGAAGTGGATTGATAAAGTAGCCACAATGTACTCAAACTTACCAGTGATCATGAAAATGACACAGAACAGCAACACCAAATGATACAGAACTTGGCAATGTCTCCTGCGTTGTACATAAAGCCACCGTACGTTGTAGAACTAATACCAACAATAGTGATGGCTAAAGGGAAGCCGAAGACGGTGTCCACTCACAAAGCCTTTGAGAAGAAAAGCAATAAGCGTAGGGTTACAAGTAGAATGCCGAATCCAGGAGTCCAGGGAGGAGGCGTTATAGGTTAGGCAGTTATGAAGCTTAAAGCCAGCTAGGGACAGGGAAGGGGCGAGAGGAGCCGTGGGAGCACTGCATGGGAGAGCAAACAGGGGAAGTGCATCGGGGGACAAGGAGCAGGCCCTGCAGACAACGCCAGGGTGTCTAGTATGTGTTCACTACTGCTTTCAGTGGGATGAGTAAAGTTCTCTTTCCATCCTTTTGTTTCTGAATGACTGAAACACCCCTAGTAGCTGTGCCTTAAAAGACAGTTAGGCCTGCAGGTCTGCGTCACTGGGCAGGCTGGAAATGCAGATTTGGGAGCTAATTATATGGGCCATGTTGGAAAATAGGGGATTCGGATAGAGAGAACCAAGTAAGGCAGCTTTGTCTCTACAACTGGACAGATGATGCATTGGCCATCCAATAGGTGTTGTTCGTCAAGGACGTGGTTAGTTTGTATCGTGACACTGACAGTGTGCTGGCTGATAGTAATAGCAGGTCTTGAGAAAACCACGTTTGTCTAGTTTGTCTACACAGTGGCCTCGTGTAGGCTACTAGTTGCATTGGAATTCAACCAAGGCAGGGGCTTTGACAGTTCCAGGGAACCACCTACCCTTGAAGGGAAGGCGAGAAAGAAGAAGCTCACCCCAAGGTGGCACTTAGGAGTGATTAGAGAATTAAGTAGGCTTAATTTTAGTTGTCTTTGGTTGTCCTAAAAACTTGGTCACCGTACACAAAAGACATCTCCCTTTGGCTTAATTATTCGGGGAAAACCTTGGTGGATAGTATCCATATGTTCTCCCTTTTCATACAACTGTTGGGTTTTCCTTGAGCCTCAAACACTAGAAAATGGAATTATTAACTATTTACATTTGTGTAAGACATTCAATTATCAAAACCCAAGGCTCTGTTCCACTCTAGGCAAGGTGACCCTCTTCCGACACAAATAGCTATCCCCTCCTGAATGGAGCTCCAGAGCCTGCCCAGGGGGGCTTCTAGAAATGGGAGCCTCCATTTTGCACTTGACTCTAGCCAGCCAGTAGCTGGACAAGGATAGTGCCCAACCCAGAACAGGCTAAACCTCTCAGATGTTTCTGAGGCCCTGGGGGGTGGGGGAGGGGGGGAGTTTGAACCAAAGAAGAGCTGCGGCTTGCAGCTGATCTTGACTCCTTTGTGACTCAAAGCCTCCCACACGTGGTCCAGTGGGATGATTTAAGTCAGCGGTTCACAACCTGTGGTCCTGGCCCTTTGGGATTCAAACGGCTCTTTCACAGGGGTCACCCAGTTCATAACCAGCAAAATTGCAGTTATGAAGTGGCAATGGAAATAATGTTATGGTTGGGAGGCATGGGGGGGGGGGGGTTGGTTACCACCACACGAGGAACTGTATTAAAGGGTTGCAGCATCAGGAAGGTTGAGAACCACGGGTTTTCATGCTCCTGGCAGAAGAGAAAGTGTGTGCCCCTCCCTGCCACATGGTTCTCCACCCACACCTGTCATTGCCACCTTCTGGCATTCATGACTTGTTTATGTTCGTGGAAAGTTACAGAGGAGTAGTGGAAAGTTACAGACAGCATCGCCTTCCTGCAAGGACGGGAAAGTGTCACACAGCCCAGATCCCAACTTTGAAGTTCATGTCTGAGTCCGTGGGATCCAGGCCTCTGTAGGCAGATGCAACATGCCTTGGAATGGCCATAAAACTCAACATGAAACTGGGGGTTGTCTGGGCGGACAGCATAATGGAGCAAGGGTGGGTTATCTTCATCAGGCAGTGGAAGTTTTCTGTTTGCAAAACAATTCACTTGTGTTCAGATCTTCAGTACTGACCTTTGGGGGGCATCAATTAATTCTTCGTGGGGTTTTTAATGAGGGTGAGAATCCCTTTTCTAAAGGGAAAACCACCACTTGTCCTGCCTCAAAGGCATGGGCCCCCTCACCCTTGCTCCTCTCGTGCACAGGCTCTCCGGCTACCAGCCTGAGAGTTCTAGAGATAGGATTTCATATGCTCTACCCTATGAACACTCAAGCAATTCTATCCCTCCCCCCCTTTTGTTTGAAGCAGAGACAGAGGAAAATCCCCACCCCCCTCCCCACCACACACACATTTGCAGTCGGAAAAGCTGGGGGTCAAACCCATGAGGCTGAGGTTCTGGAATGGTGTCCTCGCATTGCCTTCTTTGGGAGACAGAGAACTAGCCAGCTGGGATGACCCCAGCATCCATGTGAAAGGAGGACACGGGCCTTTCCACAGGCTGAAAGGCAAGGGCCAGCTGAGCAACCATTCCCCAAGTGCTTTCCTTTTTCAACTTGGAAAGAAGAAAGTAGTTCCATCTGATGGGACTACCATTTTTGTTTTGTTTTTAACACCATTTCTTGTGTCCTATTCCGTCCCTGTCGGTTTTGGAGTTTTCCATGAGATTCTCTTTGAGAATGACAACAGCAAAGCACCACTGTGTGTCAAATGAACTTTCCAACTTGATGAAAGGTTTCAGGAACCTCATTATTCCTTTCCTTCTTGGACTGACCTTTTAATTTTATGCAAGATGTACAGCAGCGATTTGTCTTCTCTGCTTTATAAGGCCACGCTTGTGTAAAGCTTATTGATCACCGAGTACAAACATTAGTCACTGATGATTGTACCGAGCAGTTCGATTTTCCGACATTAGTTTCGGGAGCAGACTGACCTAGACAAGGACCAGTGAAGTCTGCTGGGTGGTTGCAAGGACTGACCGCTAGATCCAGAGAGCTGCTCTTAGTTCTGATGCCATTCTTCTGCAGAACACCTGATGAGAGCCGTGTAGGGAAACACATGGACCAGAGGAGTTTTTGTACTCCAGAGACCATCGAGCTAAAAGGTATACAACTGAGATTTGGCATGAAACACTTGGAGCTTATTCAGTTCAGTCATCACTCAACTGAGCAGTCCCTCCCACCCCCACCCCATGTTCACAGATGGTGATTCTAATTGTGTGTCCTCCACTGCACTTAGACTTGTGGCAACCCAGGGTATGTGGAAGACCCCTGTTCTTCAGCTCCTCCACACCCAGGCACTCCTAACCAGGCCCCCCTCGGTGGGTTTGAGCGGCCCAGCACTTACTCTTTGTGCTTCTCGGGGGCTTCTGTTCCGAGATTTCTTCTGAGTTGATTCTAACTCATCACCAGCTGATAGGACAGAGAACCGCCCCATAGAGTTTCCCACACTGCCATCTGCAAGAATACAGGCTGCCATGTCTTTCTCCCACAGAGTAGGGTCCCAACTGCCCTCCTGGGGACTAGCCAGTGTGCCCTGAACCCCTTTTCTACCAGAGCGGAATTAAGCAGGGAAACCAATAATTACCCTGAGGATCATTGGTGTGATAACTGGAACTCTACGCCAAGTGTCTCTGGCCCACAGAGAAGAGGGATTGCGTTTATGTTAGGAAGGGATGGAGATGGAGTCTCGGAAACGTTTCATTGAGCTGGGTGGCATCAGCCCAGGAGAGAAGTGGGAACCCAGGGGCCTGGGCTAGAGTTCTTCAAATTCTGTGGTGAAGAACCAATGGAGTGGTGATGTGCCTCATGTATTCAAGTTCAATATCTTTAAACGCTATCATGGAAAGAAATTATTAGGAAAGTGAGATAGGAAATAGAAACTCGAGTATTTATTTTTAGATGCAACAGACAATTCATGATCACTGTGACATAATTGCAACAATTTCTAAATACTCTCAGTTTTCCTACTGGCCTTACTGAGCTCCGGTCCTCAGACCACACTGTGAGTATCAGGGTTCGAGGTACAGGCGTGAGTCCCTGAGAGACACCAATGTGGAAAGCCCGACAATCTTCCAAAAGGCCACTGCCATGAACACCCTACAGAGGCCACTTCTCCTCGGCAACAGCACCGCTGTGATCAAAAGGAACACACCAACCAGTAACAGCAACTGGGCTAAGGAGGACATGTGGGTGTGAACAGAGAGGTGTGGTTCACCCGGCCTCTGCAAGTGGCTGGAGCGCAGGGTGGGGAAAATGGGCTAGAGGGGCAAGTAGAAGCCCCCTGGTGGAGATCTCTGATGTATCCAAGTGCAAGGTCTGTAATGCCTTTCAGAAGACCCAGTGGCTGGACACAGAGCGTGGACTAGGAAAAAAGGTGGAGGCACTGGCTAGCAAATGCAGCGATCCAGGTGGGAAATGTGGTGGCTGGACGGAGACAGTAGAGTGATGAAAGCCATGCAGAAGGGGTAATTGTCCCCTTCATAGTGAGGAGCCCTGGGGTACAGTGACAAAACACTCAGCTAGCTAGCACCCACCCGCCACTCTGTGGGAGAAAGATGAGGGTGCCTGCTTCCCTAAAGATGGCTACCTGGGGACTTCTTTTTTTTTTTTCTGTCCACATCACTGCCCTGGTGGGAGTAGGAAACCCAGCCTTGGTCCTGGAGAGCTGCTGCTGGATTTGAACCGTCAACTTGTGGGCTGCAGTCCTGCACACAACCACTGCACCACCAGGGCTCAGCTTACCTGGGAATTTCTATGTGGTGATTCTACTTTGTCCTGTAGGGTCTCTCTGGTTTGGAATCAACCCCGCAGCCATGCTTGGGGGCTTGGGGTGGGTCTTAGTGATTGACTAACTATAAGAAGTTGTTGTTGTTGGGCGCTGTCGGGTTGGCTGTGACGCAGAGAGACTCTCCAGACAGCAGAAGCACACTCTGCCCAGCCCTTTGCCATCCTGCGCCTTGTTGCGACGTTTAAGCCCATTGTAGCCACCATGTCAGTCCATCTCATAGCGGGTCTTCCTCTTTCTGCCTCACCTGCTGCTCAACGTGGGAGGTGGGGAAGAGGACACCCTCCAGGCTAATGCTGTCTTTTACAGAGAATGAAAGCTAAGCCACCGAGAGGGAATCGCTGAAGCCAGAAGCTCTGCTCCCCAGCATAGAACAGGTGTTCTTGTAGGCACGGCCTCGGGCCCCACCAGCGCGGCGTCCACGGGAAGGAGCAGGTTGAGTGGGTATGGAGCGTACTCTGGTAGCCTGGGTGCTCTCTCTTCATGGTCATTCTCTTCTTCCCACAAGCTGCTCCAAGAGTTCACTGTCTCCTGAAGAAACCAGTTTAAATTCACGCAAACCCCATTTAGACAGTCGATGGAATGTTTACGATGCTTTCATAAGAACAAAGGTTGCTCTGACTTATAAGCCATGTACAGGTAGTCAAACATGCTGGGTAAGTTTTCCTTTCCAGGATCTCTTGAAATTGCTTGGACCCTATACTGCCCCCTGCAGGGTTGCCTCTAGAGCGGGGTCTACTTGGGAGCATGTCTTGAGTCACTGGAATTCCTTAGACCCTGTCCTGGTCTTAGGTCACCCCCAAATTAGGGACGCAATGGTCTTTTATGTTGGTCCTAGCTGGGGACCAGCATGAGGTCCAGCCCCACATCCAGATGGTCCTAAGGATGGATCTCAAGGGACTGTCCTGAAATTGAGGAGTCAATTAAACAGACACGAGACAAGCGCGCAAGGGCTCCCCTCTTCCTTGGTGACTGGAACCAGAATGAGGCAGTAGTATGTTCTCTCATGAGCTCATGTAATCTTGGACATGCAAGCCATGGTAAGCACATATATAGCAGGACGGGGGTGTATTAGAGGCATATATGTACCAGGAGGGGGACGAGCTAGGGGTGTGCATGCGATGGGCAGTGTGGCTCTAGACCAGTGAGTGGTTCGCAACCTGTGGATCGCAACCCTGTTAGATCACTCTTGTGAGAGAAATATACCCTGGAAAGAATTCTCTTGGAAGCTGGGTTTGTGACACAAGTGAGTTTTAGAAAGGACAGAAGTTTCAGGTTTACACAGGCACCCTCAGGGCACTGCACACCTGCCTGTGGCGTCCTGAACCAGAGGAGATCACTGCACAGCCTCAGCTGAAGAGCAGTTTAGAAGCAGAAGGGGCCACCAGGCTCTGGATTCTGGCTTTTCAGGTCCTCTGCCGGGAGGCGTGGTCAACAATAGGGGTTGACTCTATTGGCTGAATTGAATTCACCTGACCCAGATGGGCCAATCCCAGTGTACCACCCCTTTCCAGCCAGAAGCACTGAACCTCTGAGCATGCCCAATGGACACCCCAGTCCGTGTGCTAGCTACCTAAACCCCTTTGAAGGTCAGAAAGGGGTCACTGGATTGATAACAGTAGCAAAATGACAGTGATGAAGTATCAACAAAAGCAATTTTATGGTTGGGGGTCACCACAACATGAGGAACTGTATGAAAGGGTGGTGGCCTGAGGAAAGTTGAGAACCACTGCACTAGAGGCATACATGTACCAAGAGGGTACATGCATAACAGGTTAAGTGGGCTCTAGACTCAGATGGAAGCTCAATCAGTCGTCTCCGAGCTGGCTTGACCTTGGGTGTCTTTGAGCTCTTTTCCAGGGGAACAACATGATCCATATCAGAAGGGAGTGGGACAGATAATAGGGTCTGATAGCTTTTGATGGCATACAACCTTGAGGCAAGTAGCCTTCAAGCAGTTGACCTTCAGGCAAACATAGGAGCCACCAGGGGATTGGCATTTTTATGGTGGGGCATCGTGGGGAATAACTTTGATTTAGGAGAAGTGGGTGGGACACATCTCTGGCCATCACACCTGAAGGTCTCCCTCCACAGGAGCACTGGCCTCCCAAACTCCTTAACATAAACTAAATGTAGAGGATTTATCTATACACCCCAGGTTCTGTTTCCCACAGAGTAGGGTCCTGGCACAAACCGGGAATCTACTCAGCATCCTTGTACTTCCCCATTCCTCCCTAATCTAGACCTTCAGCTCACTGGGCCCACAGCCAGTTAGGAAAGTTGCCAACAGCAATTCCTGGACCGTAGAGCATCCCAACTAGGTAGTCTTTAAGGAAGCAGGCTGCTGCTGGTTTCACCCCTGCTTTTCTGTGTGCCACCGGTGGGGAACCACTGTGCCACCAGGCCTCATCTCTCACAAAAACCCTTCCGGAGTAGATCGAGTCGATTCTCACTCAAGGACAGGGAAGAACTGTTCCCGTGGGTTTCTTTTTGTTTTCTTTTTATTTTTAATCATTGTATTGGGTGCTCATCCAATTCTTATCACAATCTGTCCATCCATCCATCGTGTTAAGCACATTTGTACATTTGTTGCTCAGAGGGAGGGGTAAAATGAGGAGCTAATACCAAAGGCTTAAGTAGAAAGCAGATGTTTTGAGAATATGATGAGGGCCCATTCGAGATACAAAGAAGTCACAGTGGGCTCTGGATCCTGCCTTTGCAATCCCTCCCCTGGGAGGCGTGGTGGACAATGCAGGTCGACCCCACTGGCTGAATTAAGCTCACCTGGTCCACATGGACCAATCCAGATATAACATCCTTCTAAGTGTACTACCCTTTTTGAGCTGGAAGTTCTAACCTCTGAGCATGTATGGTAGGCACCCCAGTTCCTGTGCTAACTACCTAGCAAAACCCCCATGAAATGCAACTTTCCTCCAAAACCTGTGGAACCACACCGTGAGTCGACATCAAGCCCATAGGGATTTGCCTTGTTGTTGTTTTAAATATGTGAATCCTGAGCCAACGCTGAAGGGAAATAAAAAATACCAAGTTGGGAAGATGTCAGTGTAAGGGGCCTCCTTTCCAAGACATCATAATTTAGTTGGGAAGATAAGAATCAGATCCTATCAAGGACAATGTAACTGAGAGGAATTACTGAAACCCAAATGAAAGCTGAACATGACAGTGAGATAAGAGGAAAGTAAAAGGAAGTAGAAGAAAGAACCAGGAGTCAAAGGGTATTTATAGAGGTCTTAATATAGGTGTGTACATTTGTAAATATATTTATATATAACGAGAAGGAAATAGATCTGTGTGTATATATTTATAGGTTTAGTATTAAGGTAGTAGATGGACATTGGGCCCTTACACAAAAAACTTTTTTTCTAATAATCTGGCATTTCATCACCTTCCTGACACAACCCTTAAAGACAAAATGTGTTCATAGCAAATGTGGTGAAGAAAGCTAATAGTGCCTATCACAAGATGTAGCATCTGGGGTCTTAAAGGCTTGAAGATAAACAAGCATCCATATAACAGGGAAGCAACAAAGCCCACGTGGAAGAAGCACACCTACCTGTGTGATCATGAGGTGTCCATGGGGTTAAGTATCAGATATCAAAGGCCAAAACCAAAAAAAATTATATCATTGTGAATAAGGGGCAGTGTAGAGTGGAGACCCAAAGGTCATCTGTAACCAACTGGAAATCCCCTTTCAGAAAGAGATGAGCCAGTCAGGGTGCAATATTGCACTGATGAAACATACAACTTCCCTCTAGTTTTTTAATGCTTCCTCCCCCTACTATTGTAACCCCATTTCTACCTTACATATCCACATAGACCAGAGCATGTACACTGGTACAGAGAAGAATTGGAAACACAAGGAATCCAGGACATACAAACCCCGCAGGAACAGTATTGAGAGTAGTCATACCAGGAAGGTATGGGGACAGAAAGAGGGAACTGATGACAATGATCTCCATATAATCCCCTCCTAAGGTGACAGACAACAGAAAAGTAGTGAAGGGGGAGACACTGGCCAATGTAAGACATAAAAAAATAATAACTTGGGCTGAGCCCCGGTGGCGTAGTGGTTGTGCGCGGGACTGTGCCCCACTGGGATGGAGGTTTGATTCCAGCTCCACGGAGCAAAGGCTGGACCTCCTACTCCCACCACCTGAGGGCAGTGATGCCCCCCCCCCCACAAAAAAAAGAATAATAACTTGTAAATTATCAAGAGTTCATGAGGAAGGGAGGAAGGAGAAAAATGAGGAGCTGACACTAAGGGCCCAAGTAGAAAGGAAATGTTTTGAAAATGATACTGGCAACAAATGTATAAATATGCTTGACAGGTGGATGAATGGATGTATGGATGGATGATGGATGGATTGTGATAAGAGCTGTACAAGCCCCCACTAAAATAATTTTTTTTCAATCAGATCATAACCACAGCGCTGCACAGGAATGTCGAACTCTTGTTCTCTGCCTGTCCTCCTCTGAATGCCCACCTTGGCTGGTTGCCTGACCTAAATGAAGGCGCACATGGCACCATGATAATGACAGAGATGTTCCAGTGTGGCCCTGTTAGCTGGATACTTCCTGCATTTCAGAAAGCCCATGTAAAAAACATAAACAGATTTGGAAAATGTGCCCTCCCATATCACAGCACAGATTATAGCGATGGCAAATTGGAACCAGGTCTCCTGATGGTGACCTTGCAGAGTCTGGGTTTTATCTGGCTCCAATGCCTGATAGCTACTATAATGCTTCATGGCCTAAGTAAAGGCAGGCAGGGTTAGGCGGTGTGGAGAAATCAAGGCTGCTATATTGTTTGGGTTTTATTGGATTATTTATTTCTCTAAATTAGAGAGACCTGTGGCGCTAACAGGGTATGGTGTGCTTTATTTCTGGTGAATTTCACTTCTCCACAAAAAGAAAAGTTCTCCAGCTGCTGTGGGTGCTAGCCTGATTCTGTGACTCTCTGTTTTCTCCTTCGACTTAATTTACTCTGCCTAAAAAAATGAGGTGCCCAGGCACTTGACAGTCCGGGTTGGGACTCGGTGAGCCACCACATCGGCTGGCCTTTCCCCATTTTCCAGTCGGGGCCACTGACGCAGAGCAGAGACCTCCTTCCTGCATCTCAGCGCTGCAGAGGTGGGTGCAGGAGACCCAGGTGTTGTGACTGAGAGAGCTTGACTCCCTCTTGAGCCGCTGTGTTCATTGCTTGAAATCCTGGTGCCAGCCCGTGTTTGACCAACTGGTTTTGGCACTTTGGTGCCTTGCTTGCATTGCCCAGAAAAGTTTGTAAGGTGATATGTTCCTTAATAATAGACTAACCCTTCCTGCCCAAGATCCAGACATTTACAGTGGGTGATATCTAGTTTACCACGTCTGTTTATTGATTGTTTGGCTAATCAGAATCTTAAGTAATAGACTGTTCCAGTGCTATGTAACTGTTCACTAAGGATAAGGTGACCAGACATCCTGCTTTTTAACAAATTGTCTCATGTTCTGCAGCATTTTAATATTAAATAAATATATTACAGTACTATTTTTGCATTCTTTGAACATTTTTATTGCTCCATATAGACCACATTTTTAATCAAGAACCCCCACCCAGGCCCATGGTGT
>PVJH01043907.1:0-13323 GCA_004026705.1 Nesogale talazaci | reverse complement strand
TGCCCGGTCCTGTGCCAGTCTCTCCAGGGTTCCCATGCGTCGGCCCGTGGTGGCAGCCACTGTGCCGATCCATCTCGTGGAGCTCCCCTGTGGCAGTCATGTACTTGTGTTAATTTCATGATTGAAATGTAGAGATGGAGTCTGGCCTGTTAATCCAGAGATAGCCATCGAGTAGCCAATGAGGCCTCTGTGTGGGCATGGTTTTCTCCTGGGACTTCTGGGAAATCTCGCACTATTTCCCTCGTGAAGATGAGAAGCTCTCTCCCAGTGGTTGGGAGTTAGTCTGAGAGACGATGAATCACGGACAAGACCAGATGGCAGTGTCTGAGAAGTTGGAGGAGCCGGAGGAGAAGCCACACAGCTTTGCCCTGATGGAGCCAGACCTCTGAAGCTGGATAGGCCACGTGGAGACCCCTGCCAGCGATGAGTTGCTTCTGCCACTCCTGGATGCTGTTGATGGACCCTGAGCCCCAGAAATGAGGAGCCATGGGGAGACCCCTGCCAGCGCTGGGATTCTGCACCACTGACCTGTGACTTTGTGAGTCGGAAGGAGACGTTATAGACTGGTATCGGGCATATGGGCTAATATCGGACTTATGACTTTGAACTGGACTGGCTTGGGATGCTTTCTCGATGTCCTGTTCCTCTTGCACATAAACCTTTTCCTTATATCTATATGCGTATCTTTGAAATTTGTTCCTCTAGTCCACCTGGACTAACACAGCCTTCCTCTTTATCTGTCGCTCCTCTGTTTTACCAAACACGGCATCCTTTTCCGGGGACTGCTTTCTCCCGACACCATGTCCAAAGTATGTAAGAGGACATCTCACCATCCTCGTCTCCCAGGAGCACGCCGACCTTCCTTCTTCTGAGACAGGTCTGCTGGTCCTTTGAGCAGGGCGATCTTGGTGATGAGGACTGCCGAGTCACCTGCTCCCTCTCTCCCCAACACATAAAAGTCCCATGAAAAGGCCTACGTCTTGTCTTACGTGTTCAGCACAGTACCTTAGTGCCTTATCCTGTGTTCAGTATTACAAGTACCCGATACATATGTTTTTGCTGAATACAAGTGATAATTATAAAGAGCCATGGTTTCATTCCAGATACACTGGCATTTTCTGTACTGACACGGAACAACAGTATCAAGTGAGAGTTTGGCTCCGTGCATGGAATCTTGTTGAATGAGCTGTGTTTCCCCCCAAAAAGAGCCCAGCCCAGGCCTTCTTGACAGGGTAGAGGGGATAAGACATACTTATTTGATGACTAAAGAAAGGAAAAGGTGAAAATATAGGTCCTGGGTAGATTCCTCTTTCCACAGAAACATTTGAGCGGCAGGAAAAACACCCCGTGCACGGTATTCTGGATTTGGGTGAGGGCCAGGGTAAGTCCTTCAACATCTCCCAGATTCCACTTCCTCTTCCTGGAAATGGCCACCACAGTAAGACTTCCCTCACTGGGTATCAGGAGGAACTGGCGGTTCGGGGGGAGAATTCTCCCCACCCACGAGACAGCCTGGAGTCCCAGTCCTAGCCAATGTGCTTCATGGACAGCCACTCCCTGTCCGTCCATGCAGGATTGTGGGATGCTCTGCTGATGGAACTGTCAGTCTATGGTGGACTAGAAAGAAAGGCCAGGCAACAAGGAGCTGAGCCCTGGTGGCGCAGTGGTTGTGTGTGGGACTGCAGCCCACAGGGTTGACAGTTCAAATGCAGTAGCAGCTCTCCAGGAGCAAGGTTGGGCGTCCTACTCCCACCAGGGCAGTGATGCGGGGGTCGGCGGGGGTGGGGGGGCAGGGAGGGGGGCGGGGGCGGGAAGAGAATAAAGAAGCACAACACAGATTGCAGTGGTCTCGACCAGTGCTGGGCAAACTGCGCTCGTGAGTCCTATGCGGCTCTTTCAGTGTGAACGTGCAGCTCTGAAGGAACATTGACAACATGTGAAGGTTATCATTTCAGATCACGGCGAATTCATTTGTTGGGGAAAACATACCGAAGGTTCTTGAGTGATTTTAAAGCTGCTAGGAGGGACAGGATGGGCTCTTTGGTCTCGAGTTTGCCGACCTCTGTTGTCCTAGGCAACTGTGCTGGGGCTGGTGGAGGTCTGAGTAGCACCCGCCCATTAGGTAAGGGGTTGCCGTGAGTCAGGGGCCGACTTGATGGTCGCTAACAAGCACCCCCAGAACATCTGTTCTCAAGAAAACACAATTAAACTGTGTTTAATTGTGAACCGTGTGGGGATTGCAGTCAATGCTATGAAGCAAAAAAAGCACGAACCGTTGGATGGAAAACCGATTTGCTCTGTCTGCTTTCACCCGATTTGCGATGAAAAGTGTGGTGTTTTTTTTTTTTAAGGTGTCCCACGTGGAAGCTTGGGCCGGGGCTTAGTTGGGCGTGGAGCAGCCTTCAGGGAGTGTGTGCTCTCCCGTGGTCTCTGTGCGGTGCTATCTGCAGATGCTGGGGCATGGCGGCTGGGTGGAAACCTGGCTTCACCCCTGGTTGCTGGGACCTCTCAGACCAGCCACCCATTGCTCCATGCTGTCCGAAACTCGCTGCCATCGAACGGTGTCCCATGCCTACACACCCAACGGGACAGAGTGGAACTACCCCAGGGGTGTCCGAGACTGTCGATCTTCACAGGCCTGAAAAGCCTCACCTGGAGGAGCTGGGGGTTTTGAACTATTGACCTTGAGCTTAGCAGCTCAAGGTGTAACCCGCTAAGCCACTGGGGCTCCTCCATACTGTTACAAGGAGTTGATAGATGTACTGCCCCGGCCTCCGGCGAGAACTCCGAGTGCTGGTTTTGAGGACTGAAACAGGCTCCTGAGTCAGAACAGCCCACGGTGCCACCAGCCCACTGTGCCACCAGCCCACGTGTGGCACTCACCCCCCTAGGAAGCCTGTCTCCTTCCAGGCTGCACTCTGGAAAGCCCTTCTCACTTCCCAAGTGACCCAAAGGCCACACCTTGGGGCAGAGCTCCATCTGCTCCGTGGGGGGATGTGCAGAGCCCAGAGAAAGCCATAGGCCCGTGATTTATCTACCTGTGGAAACTTCCAGTGCCGGGCTGGGCCTGTCCCTGCTTGGCTTGAAGGGTAGCATCCGGGCGAAGGCCACTGACAGAGCCCAGGCAAGGCAGGCAGCCCTGTGGGAGAGGAGGAAAGAGTGAGAGGGCTGGGGATGGTGACGGGGACTGCGGTGGCTTCTGACTCTGTCCTGTGCTTTCCATCCATGCCCCAGTGAGCCCTGTGAGAGCCAGGAGGGCAGGGTCTGCTACTTCTGGTCTCCCGCATTTTCTGTCTTGGCCAGCGGCATAGCATGGCCACTTTTCTCTTGCTCTTTGACTTTTCCTTCTCTGCCTTACACTGATTCTAGTCTATACCAGGATTACTGTTTTTATGAATCCAAGGGCTGCCACATGTAGAAATCCAAACTAGAAGGGATGGACTAATGGTTTATTGGGAACAGTGAGAGCCAGGAAGGAGAAGGAATATCAGAACTGGTTATGATGATGTCTATATAACTTTTTTAAAAAGTGATTTAACTATGGGAGTGTATGATATGTGAATGTTATATCAAGAGAAGTATTTTAAAACAAGAAGAAGCAACCAAACTTGACCAGCGGTTCTCATGAGTGAAGGAGGACGAGTTGTTGTCTCAGGGCCATAGAGTTCATTTTCATGGTGGTGGAACAATGTGGAAGGGATAGCATTCACAGTCAAACAAGACAAAGAGTATAATCAATGGCATGGAATTCATTATACATGTAGAAGTTGTTGAATTAGAGACTGTCTTGTGTATCTATTTGTCACAATGGAAAAAAACAACTAGATGAATAGCAATGAGTACAAGGCAGAAGAAAATGTTCTCGAATTGATTGTGGTAAGGTCTGTGTAACTCTTGATATGATTGAACTATTGAATCATGTGATATGTGGATCAGGTGCCAATAAAATTGTTTTTTTTTTAAAAAAAGACCAACTCTAACCAAGGAAAGAACAAAGCCGGCCCCACCAGTGCTCAGACTCTGCAGGACATAGCAACCCTCTGTTTGGGGGCTC
Organism: Nesogale talazaci; assembly: GCA_004026705.1. Taxonomy (NCBI): domain Eukaryota; kingdom Metazoa; phylum Chordata; class Mammalia; order Afrosoricida; family Tenrecidae; genus Nesogale; species Nesogale talazaci. The sequence continues at coordinate 9,269 of PVJH01043907.1, read as the reverse complement.
CTGGAGGAGGCCTACATTCAATGACACGTTCCATGAAGCATTTGTCAAAGTCCAGAGGAATGTACCCCTCACAGAGGAGACCCCGAGCCCGCGGCCAGTCCTGGTGCGAGGCACAATGGGCCAGATGCTGTGGGGTAGCAGTTACCAGCGTGGGAGAGAGCTGGGAGAGAGGGCAGATTTCCCTGAGGGGACTCTGAGTGTCTGTGTACAGCGGTGGAATATTTGGAAAGGGATCCTGACAAGCAGAAACCATGTTGCTGCAACAACAAAAAAGTTCAATTGGCAAATGTGGTTGCAGATTGCTTTATCACAATATGCCATTTCTTGTAAAAGAATGAACCCTGTGTAAAGGATGGATGTGGCAGTCACCTAATGGTGTCCATTTGAGGATGAAGAGTGGAGGGGTGGCGTCTAGCCTGTCAGTCTGGAGATAGCTAATGAGACCTCTGTGTGGGCATGGCTTTCTCCTGAGAATTCTGGGAGATGTAGTAACTCCTTCTCGCAGGCAGAGACACTGTCTCTCTCAGTACACTTCCTTTGAGATGTCTTACTGACAACACTCTCTTGGAGACGCTCTACTGACAAGACACGAGGCTGACTCCCTGTGAGACATCCCGGAGGAGAAGCAACGTGGACCTTCCCTGATGGAAGCAGACCTCTGAAGCTGAAGGAGCCACGAGGAGACCCCTGCCAGCGCTGAGATGCTTACAACACCACTGGCTACACAAGACTGCACCCACTGGCCTGTGATTGCATGTGCTTCGTGAGTCTGAAGAGGACTTTATAGGTTGATATCAGACATATAGGTTAATATCAGACTTATGACCTTGGACTGGACTGGGTTGAAAAGTTTTCTTTTCTTTCTTTCTTTCTTTTTTTTTGGTCAGCATCACTGCCTCTGGTGGTCGTGGGCGCTACCCAGCCGCCACTGGATTTGAACCGCCAAGCCTGTGGGCTGCAGTTCCGCACTCAACCACTTACGCCACCGGGGCTCAACCCGAGAAGTTTCCTTAATCTGCATTTGCTCTTGTATATAAAACTCTTTCTTATACACATGAGCACTTATGAATTTGTTTCTCTAGTCTACCTGGACTAACACAATGGACTTTAGTGACCAATACTATGTGGACCTTGATTCAGTAATTACAACAAAAGTGGAACCTAGGGCTGAGCCCCGGTGGCGTAGTGGTTATGCACAGGACTGCGGCCCACTGGGACGGAGGTTCAATTCCAGCAGTGGGGCTGGGCCTCCTCCTCCCATCGCCGGAGAGCAGTGATGCCAAAAAAAAAAATGTGGAACCTCGAATGCGAGCTGTTCATCATGGGAGAAGCTGTGTGTGTGTGTGTGTGTGTGTGACGGTGGCAGTGAGTGTGAGGGGCTGTCCGCTTGTTCTGACTCAGAGCGATCCGGGGTCCAACCAACAAAACCCTGCTTGGTTCTGCACCAGCCTCGCCATCACTCCTCTTTCTGAGCCCATTGTTGCCCCCGATGTGTCCATCTCTCTTGTTGAGGGGCCCCCCTCTTTTTCATTGGCTCTCTACCAAGCATGATGCCCTTTTCCAGGGACTGGTCCCTCCTGATAACATGTCTGAAGTAGGTGACATGAAGTCTCCCCATTTTTGCCTCTGGAGGGCATTTTGATGGTACTTCTCTCAAGACAGATTCATCTGTTCTTCTGGCAGTCTGGGGTCCTTCCGACAGATCCCGGGAGCACCAGAATTCAGAGTGCATCCATTCTTCAGTCTTCTTTGTTCAGTGTCCCACTTTTGCATGCATAGGAGGCAAATGAAAATGTCATGGCTTGGGTCAGGCTCACCTTAGTCCTCAAAGTCACCTTCGTGCTTTTCAATACCTTAAAGAGATCTTGGGCAGCCGGTTGAACCCATGCAATGCATCCTTTGATCTTTTCTTTTTTTTTTTAATTTCTAGCGGCTCTATTTGGACATAACATGACCTCAGACATAAGTGGGGTGGACAGCGTGTTGTGCACAGGAAGGCAAGCTAGGCCAAGGTCCACTCTCCACACACAAAGTTCGGAGAAAACACCATTGTGGGAGTCACAGCTGCAGCCACGTGTAGCATCTGGGCACGGACAGCTGGGCATGTTATCTTCCAGGAAAGATCAGAGAGCGATTCCCTGAAGGCCAGGCTTTTTTTTAGGGGGGGGGCATCACTGCCCTCTGGTGGTCATGGGAGCTACCCAGTGCCGCTCCTGAGAGCCGCCGCTGGATTTGAACCGCCAAGCCCACGGGCCGCACTCCCACACTCAACCACTTACACCACCAGGGCTCAGTCCCAAAAGGCCAGGCTTTACTGTTCCCCAAGAAGCAAAGGAATTAGACAGCTCCTTCCCAGGGTCCTCAAGTTTCTTTTTTTTATATATAGTAATTTTCAACATTCTAAATGTCATTTCTTTTCTTTTTTTTTTTTTTTAAGGCATCACTGCCCTGGTGGTGGGAGTAGGAGGCCCAGCCTTTGCTCCTGTGAGCGGAAATTGAACCTCCATCCCAGTGGGCCGCAGTCCCGTGCACAACCACTACGCCACTGGGGCTCAGCTCTTCTCAGATTTCTTTTATCTCATCAAAACACTTTTTAAATTGTCGCAGACACAATCAAATTCTACATAAGTTCCAAGCAGTTTGCTTCTAGGGAACGTGCACATGGCCTGACATGAGTGCATGAGCAGTGGCTGATCATCTAGCCCAGGCCTCTGGCCCTATGGGGAACCCCCTACGCCATTGCACAAGCCCTGAGTGGGAGGTGGGTCCTTTGATCTTTTGATGGATGCTTCCTTGAGTGTTGATTATGAATCCTTGACAACGTCAATATTTTCTCCTCTTCTCATGGGTCCAGTTATGAGAATGTTGGTCTTCTTTTTTGGGGGGTCTTCTTTCTATTGGGTGTTCATTCATACTGAAGGCTGTCATCCTTGATCTTCATCAGCAAGTACTTCAGGTCCTCCCTTTCAGCAAGCAAGGTGTGTCATCTGCAGAGTGAAGGTTGTTCGTAAGCCTTCCTCCAACCTGAAACCACATTCTTCTTTACAGAACCCGGCTTCTCTGACTACGTGTTCAGCATCCAGATTGATCAGTTCGGTGAGAGCATAGACCTTGACACACACACGTTTGCTGATTTTAGACCACGCACTTTTCTCTCGTTCTGTTCCCACGTCTACCTCTTGATCAATATACAAGTGCCCTGTGAGCACAATGAAGTGTTCTGGAATTCCCATTTCTCTCAAGGCCATGCAAAGTTCCTTCTGACCCACATAGTCAAAATGACTTTGCATCATCAATAAGACACAAGTAAGCAGCATTTTTTTTTAGGGCATCACTGCCCACTGGTGGTGGGAGTAGGAAGGAGGCCCATCCTTTGCCCCTGTGGAGCTGGAATTGAACCTCGTCCCAGTGGGCCGCAGTCCCGCGCACAACCCCTACGCCACCGGGGCTCAGCCCTAGGCAGCATTCTTATAGTCTCTGTTTTTAGCCAAGATCCACCTGACATCGACAATGATATTCCTCGTCCCGAGTCCTCTTTGGAATCAGGCCTGACCCTCAGGGGGCTCCCCGTCAATGTTCTACTTCCATCAGGGTTGAATGATCATCACCAAAATTACACTCGCATATGATATCAATGATGTTCCCCTGTAATTGTTGGATCCCCTGACTCTGTTGAATCAGCTTTCTCTGCAACGGGCACAAACGTGAATCTCTTCCAGTCGGTTGACGGAGTACCTGTCTTCCGATTTTCCTAGCTCGGATGGGTCAGTGCTTCCACTGCTTCATCGGCTTCTGAAACAGTCCGACTGGTGTTCCCTCAGTTCCTGGAGTCTGGTTTTTGGTTAACGCTTTCGGTGCAGCTTGGACTTCACTCAGCATCACTGGTTCTTGCTCTTATGCTACACCCTGAAATGTTGGAATATTGACTAGGTTTTGTTGTTGTTGTTGTTTGGTACAGTGACTCTGTCCATTCTTTCCATCTTATTTTGACGCCTCCTGCATCATTCATTATTTTGCCCCTAGCATCTTTCACTATTGCCACTTAAGGCTTGACTTTTTCCTTTCTTTCTTTCACTTTAGGATATGATGAGTGTGTCCTTCCTTTGTGGGCTTTCTGACTCTAGGTCTTTATACGTCTCATCGTGATAACTTACTTTGTCTTCTCACGCTGCCCTTTGACAGAATCTGTTCAGCTTTTTTACCTCATCGCCTCTTCCCTTTGCCTGAGCGGCTCTCTGATTAAGAGCAAGCTTCAGTTTCTTCTGACATCCACTTGGATCTTTTCTTTCTTTCCTGTCTTCTTAACGACCTTCTGCTTTCTTCATGACTGACGGTCTCCATGCCCTCCCACAGATCGTCAGGTCTTCTGTCATTTGTGTTCAATGCAGCAAATCTGCTAGAGATGTTCTCAAAGTTCAAAGTGCGATAGACTCAAGAGCGTACTTTGGCTCTCTTAACTTGTTTTCATTTTTTAGATGCAATTTTCATATTCAACTGCTGGCCAGGTTTTTCCTGCTGAGACTGAGTTTCTCCATCGCCTCTTCCCAGAGATGTAGTTGGTTTGATTTCTGTGTATTCTACCTGGAAAAGTCCATGTGAGTCCCCCATGTAGAATCCCCTTTCACACTGCTGAAAAGGGAGATTTGTGACGAAGTCATTAATCTTGCAAAATTCTAACATGTGATATCCAGCTTTGCTTCTGTCACCAACACAATATTTTCCAACTACCGTTTCTTCCTTTGGGTTGCCAACTTTTGTGTTCCAGCCTCCAATAATCATCAATTTGATCAATTGCGGACATTGGTGGAACTTCTTCAATTTCCGCATCGCTAGCTTTCGGGGCTGGTGCATAAATTTAAATGATAGTAGTGTTGAATGGATTCCTTCTATGTAGTCGGAGATTATCCTCTCACAGACACCTTGCTTTTCAAGATAGGTCTTGGAAGGTGCTTTCTGAGCGTGAAGGCATCACCTCTCCTCTTGTGTCTGTCACTCCTGGCAGAGTAGACCACGAGACTTTCTGGTTCCAATGGGCCAGTGCCATTCCACTTCAGCTCACTAATCACTAGAATATCTGTTCGGGCAATTCCCAATTTTCCTGGATTCGTACTCTGTATGCCCCACGTTCTGATGATTAGATTTTCGCAATAGATTTTCTCCTCTTTCTGTCCCATCAGCAAGAGGAAGTCCCAAAGGCTTTTCCCCCTGAGCTTTGCTCCCTCCATGCCTCTGTGGGCAGCTCCACTTGGTGCATGCCCCTCCGTCCTCTGGCATTATCTCCAGTAATGCTCTGCCTTCATTTGTGAGGCCTCCGGTACCTGACACTATGCTGAAACATTACGTTCGCGCTGGCTACTTCCTCCAGAGTGGGCAGCCAAAGCCTTCGAGGTCTGTTCTTGGTGGGAAGTTTTGCCGAGACCTGTCCACTTCCGATGGCACTGCTGGTACTCTAACTGCCAGTGGCATCGTTTCCAGCAACACACAAGCCACCACAGGCTGACAAACTAGCAGACAAGTGGTGGGTGTGCAGGGGGAGCAGGTGGTATCTCTCTGCGCTGTCAGTAAGCCTGAAACTGCTCTCAATTAAAGACATTTTTTAAGGGGAAATTCTCAAAGAAGGCAACATCAAGACTCTCAGAGAAGAGGAAGGAGCGCATTGTTAAAGATGTTCGCTCCTTATTAATGAGAGGATCTGGCAGAGGTTGCAACCGGTTCAAAGGCGAAATCAATCAGCAGACGAGTTTAGAAAGCAGGAAAGTGGGACTGCGTGACAACTTCCTTCTGAGGAGCAGCTAGCCGGGGTTTTGAACTGAATGGCAGCCTACTCATGTGTCACTCCTCCACCAGGCTCCTCAGATGGTCCTACAGACATCAGCAACCTCACACTGCTCTGAAAACCAGAGCGACAAAGATACTGTTGTTATCCACTCTATCCTGACTCGTGGCGAGACCCCTTGGGTGTGTTTCAGAGTCAAACTGGCCTCCATGGGGTCTCGGGGACTGTGACCTCATGGAAATAGATCACCAGGCCTTTCTTTCCAGGCACCTGTGGGTCAATTCAGACCACCAGCACCAAACACTTAGCCGTCTGCCCCACCCCAGGGTCTTGAAACAAGAGTAGCCCCTCTAGACCCTCAGAATAAAAAAACTAAAAATAAAGGGCAAGCCATGTCAGTGAGCAGAGCAATCGGCAGTCAACATTTAAACACATCTGCTGTGAAGTGACAGCAACATTTGTGTTCCTTAAAAGCTCCCGCTGCCCCGGGAAATTTAACTTTTCCTGTTTATGGCACTCCACAACTTGGGCCTATACCTATGAGAACAAAAGGCCAAATACCTTCCTAGCATGTTATCTGGGAATAAAGGGAGTCTCTTGTGTTAGTCCGGGTAGACTAGAGAAACAAATACATAGACACGCATATGGATATAAGGGAGAGGTTTATATACAAGAGGAATGGGACATTGAGAAAGCATCCCAACCCAGTCCAGTCCAAGTCATAAGTCTGATATTAGCCCATATGCCCTATACCAGTCTATGAAGTCTCCTTCTGACTCACAAAGTCACAGGCCAGTGAGTGCAGAGTCCTGGAGTTGGCAGGGGTTCCCTCATGGCTCCTCGTTTCCAGGGCTCAGGGTCCATCAACAGCATCCAGTGGTGGCAGAAGCAACTCAGCACTGGCAGGATTCTCCATGTGGCTTCTCCAGCTTCCGAGATCTGATTCCATCAGGGCAAGGCCATGTGGCCTCTCCTCTGGCTCCTCCAGCAACTCAGATGCTGCCATCTTGTCTGCTCCGTAGTTTGTTGTCTCTGAGACTAACTCCCAACAACTGGGGAGATAGCTTCTCATCTCCACAAGGGAAATATCGCGAGATTTCCCAGAAGTCTCAGGAGAAAGCCATGCCCACACAGAGCCCTCATTGGCTACTCAATGGCTATCTCCAGATTAACAGGCTAGACTCCACCCTTACATCTCAATCATGAAATTAACATAAGCACATGACCACCCCACCTCTGATTTAAAAAAAAAAAGCACAGGAAAGTGGGAGTGAATTGGCAAAAGGACAGAAAACTGGGTCTCTTCACAGTGCGGTGCACTGAATGATCCTTGACACAATGGAGTTCCAGGTCCAGATGTAAGAATTACACACCTGGCCACCTGCCCTGGACCACTTGCTGCATGTCAGACAGCTCAAGGGAAGCAAGACCAGACTCAACCTTCCAGAAGGATGTGCTCAGATGTCCTGTAACTTCCACCAGAGACAACCACTCACCTTGCCTGCTTGCTCCCAGCTCCCTATCAGAGAGGGGTTTGCTGAACAGCCCGAGGGGCTGGGTTGAGAATTTGCTGCTGACATAAAGATCAGAGGTTAAAACAGCTGCTCTGAGGGCAAAAGACCTGGCGAGCTACTTCCATACAGATGCACAGCTGGCAAAACCCTAGGGGGCAATGCAGCTGGGTCCCACAGAGAGGGCCCTTACTTGATGATGAGGTAAGAAGTTACCGAGAGGTGGCATTGGAGCTGGACTGGCATGCCAAGGGACCCCACAAAAAGACCGGGGAAGGGGCCTTCCTGCAGAGGCAGGCCGAAGAAATGAAAAGGAGGCCCATGGGGCTGCACCACGGTGAACAAGGCTGCACAGGGGAGATGGGCGACAGGCGAGAGAGAAAGATGGGGCCTGCAGGCAGACCGAGATGGTTTCCAAAGAGAGAGGGAAGGGCCAGGACCTCACTTAACATTTTGAAAGATTCCATCTGGCTTCTGAAATGTAGCTATTTTAAAAAGGACTGTGGGCCAATGTTGCATGAAGATGGGACTTTTCCATGTCATGTACTCCAAAATATTAAGCAAGTGATTTACCAGCATTTAGTGTGTGAGCTAAGATAGCTAATCTCCCTGATGCTCCCAGTTATCAGAGGGTTTTGCATGACTCAAGTTAGGATAATGACCTGCTTCCCTCGAGGCCTATGGGTGGGATTCAAGAGTCATTGTTAATGGCTCCTAACAATGTAGACCTGTTCACCTACTCCTGGGAGTTTGGAGTCTTTCCTTATCACATCCCTCTCTTCTTAGTCATGAGGTATCCCTAAACCATTATCATCTTATAGCCCTTAAGACAGCCCCTGCTTGCGGCACATCCTGACCAGTGACTAGAGAAATTATGTGCCCTGTTAGGCTACTTAAATGGGCAAAATTAATGTTCGCCACCCTCACTCCTGACCCTTGCTCCTGAGCCTCACTGCTGATCCTCCCTCCTGGGTCGCTCCTGCTTGCTTCTCTGCTGCCCCTGAGTGCCGGACGCTCTCAGCTCCTCTCCCTTGTCATGTAGTCCCTTCTTCCCTCTCCCTCTCCAGGCGGACCACCATACGGGCCCGAGGTGAGCATGTTACCCTGATGTTATATATGTCTGACTCATTATTTCTTTCCCTCTGTCATGATCTCTATATTGTTATTATAATAAATAATAATTATCGCTGCACAACTGCCTGTTGAACCCTTGCTGTGAGTCTATCAGAGGCTGGCCCCCTCTGCTAGGCCAGAGTCCAAACTGCCTGGAGCGACGCTATCCTGGCGGGAACGCATTCACTACATCTGGAGTCGGTAGCGGCAAAGAAGCACTAGGAGCCGATAGCAGGACGTGGGGCAAGGGGAAAGCCCCCGCCTCCAGGAGGGCCTACATGTCGAACTGGTCATCCACTTGAGAAAACTGCCTAGCAGAATGTGCTGACACTGGACAGCCCCCTGCCCGGTGGCACAGTCAGTTTGGACTCAGAGCCACACCAGATGGCAAGTAGAACTTCCTAGAGGGGGTTCTTGGTGATAGTCTGTATGGGAACAGACTGCAGGGGGCGGAGGGCCTGGGGAGGGCTCCTCCCTGAAAACTCACTGCCATCCAGCCAATTCTGGCTCTCAAAGGTCAGTCTTGCCAGAAGCAGGAAGCAGCCTCTTTCTCTGGAAGAGCAGCTGGTAGGATTGAATGTCTGACCTTGCAGTTTGCCCTCCAACTCGTCAGCTATGGCCGCTACCAGGGCTCTCAGTGGCCCTAGGACCGAGTAAGTCCACGTATGCCAAGATTCATGCCCTAGATTGTTCATAACTCTCCAGTGAGTTCCTCAAACTGGCAACTGCCCAAAGTCGCAACGGCAGCAGGTGTTTTCAGCCAATGGAAGACCCCGCTCCAGTCAGGACTCCAGGTACAGGCACCAACACACGCCGTCTGGAGAAGCTTTTGACCAGTGGAAGAAGGCTGACATCAGAGGGAGTCATGT
>PVJH01043906.1:0-13292 GCA_004026705.1 Nesogale talazaci | reverse complement strand
GGGCAAGCAAGCTTAGGCAATTAGCATATCGTGATCTTCAAAATTAACAAGTGAATGGCAGCACAGCTGCAAGTCAGGCTTCAGAGGCCAGGGCTGTTTACAGTTACAAAGGCGACAAACTACAAACCCCAGGCAACAAACTGCAACAGAGTTCAGGCATATTCGGCCTGTAGCCAGGTCAAGCATGTCTGGGCCGGCTCCTGACAGGTCCCCCTTTTTTATTTTTTCATGAGAAGTTTATATACAAGAGCAATTGAATATTGAGAAAACATTCCAGCCCAGTCTAAAGTCCAGAAGTCCAGTATTAGCCCATATGTCCGATAGCAATATATAAAGTGCTCTTCAGACTCATGAAATACATGCAATGATGTCAAAAGCAGGTGGATGACAGGCCAGTGGGTGGAAAGTCTTGTAGATCCAGTGGCAGTGTAAACATTTCAGTGCTGGTAGAGGTCTCTCTGTAGCTTCTCGGGCTCCAGAGGGCTGGTTGTATCAGGCTAGGTCCAGGTGGCTTCTCCAACTCTCAGGGCGTAGCTCCATTTGTCTTATCAGTAGAGCTACACTCAGGGAGTGAATTGAGAGAGAGAGAGAGAGAGAAAGAAAGAGAGAGAGAGGTGTTTCCTGCCTTCAAGGGGGAAAATACTTGAGTTCCCAGAATTCTCAGAAGGCTATGCCTACAGAGAGGCCTCATTGGCTATGACCTGATTGACAGACTAGACTCCATCCCTTCACCCTTAATCCTTTCAAGTCCCACAATGACACCAAATTATGTAACTACTACACAGCGTAAATTTACATTGTACTTTATTTGAAGATAATTGGTATAAATTCTTATTTGGGATTCCTTTAGTCTTTGAGTATTTCATGGGGGCCACTTCTGACCTCCTTTGGCTGCGCAAAGGAGAAGGAAATCAAACTCCACACCAGCCCAAAGCCTTTTTTTTTTTTTTTTTAAGGCATCACTGCCCTGGTGGTGGGAGTAGGAGGCCCAGCCTTTGCTTCTGGGAGCCGGAATTGAACCTCCATCCCAGTGGACCGCCGTCCCGTGCACAACCACTACGCCACCGGGGCTCAGCCCCAACCCAAAGTCTTAAGGCAGAGGCTAGACCAGCCTTCTTCATTGTGACACCAACCATCCCTCCCAGAGCACGCTACCTCTTTGCTGGATTCTCTTCTGCATTTGAAAATTCACTGGAATGTCTGCACAGAACTCACAGATAATATTCACAATTACGGGGATTAGTTTGGGGAGCTAGTAAGGTACAATAAGGTAAGGAAACAGTTCTTTGGTCCACGGTGCCTCTTCTCTGACATTCTGATGTGCAGCATTGTCTCTCTGCTTCTTGGACCCTGCCTCTTTAAGCCAGGAAGGTTGCCTCGGGGTCAGCCTCATGGTTTTCACTCTGTTCCTCTGCTCTGTCTCATGGTCTCAGTATCTGGGTCTCTGCTGCCTGTCTACTGCCTCCGTCACTTCAAGCAGGGATCTCACCCCCATAGCTGGTGGGTCTTCTTTCTGGATGGTTGTGGGATTCTTTGTTCCTGCCTTTGAGATGCCTCTGATATAGTCAGAGGAATGACAAAACTGACCAATCCCCTCTATTGGGGTCTCATGCACCCTATTTGCATAGTCCCACCCAATTATTTGGTGAGAGTTACAAAGAAGTGGATAGAAGAGCCATATTTTAGCAATTTCATTTCACCACACTGTAATTCTCCGCGACTTTTACAAAGGACTCCCCACTCACCTCTCCAGGCTTTAAAAAATGATATTTTGTCTCTTGCTAAAAACCTTTATTGGAAAACCACTGCTCTTAGAATCAAGCCCACTAGTGTTACTCCATTTGCCAAGTCTGCCTCCAGGGCCACTGCAGATGCTTTATCTTCTTCACTCTGTAACAGCGGTTCTCAACCTGTGGGTTGGGACCCCTTTGGGGGTTGAATGACCCTTTCACAGGAGTTGGCTAAGATCATCAGAAAATACATATTTCCCTTGGTCTTAGGAACAAGACACAGCTCCTCTATCTGTCTCCAGGTGGGTCCACCCACCTGGATGAATGCAGATACACTTACACACGAGAACCCGGAGGGAAGACTGTTACCCATGCTACACCATGCTTCAAGACAAAAATTTCATTGACTTGTAATTAGAAATAAATATGTCACAATATAAAATTACATATTGATTTTGGGTTTCATCACTATGCTTTAATTATGTTTCATTTATAACAATGAAAGTACATCCTGCATATCAGATATTTATGTCATGAGTAGCAAAATTATGAAATGGCAACAAAAATAATTTTATGGTCGTGGGGTCACCACAGCATGAGGAATTGTATTAAAGGGTTGCGACATTCGGAAGATTGAGAACCACTGCTCTATAAGGATTACCATTACCTGCCTTGCTTCAGGATAAAATCTTTTCCTCTGGGGGAGCTATTTGCTCCCCTGATAACTTTTTCTCCTTAATTTTAGTTAATCTATGAAATCAATTCTCATTTTGAAGTTCCCTAAGGAGGTGCTCTCAGGTGCTACCCTCCTTGTCCTGGTGGCACAGGGGAATTGGCTGCTAACCTAAAAAGGCCAGTGGTTTGACCTTACCAGCCCCTTAATTAAGAAAGATGTAGCATGCTTAAAGATGTTTTAGGATTACAACCTAGGGACTGAGCCCCAGTGGCGTTGTGGTTGTGCGAGGGACTGCGGTCCACTGGGAGGTTCAATTCCAGCAGCGGCTCCACAGGAGCAAAGGCTGGGCCTCCTACTCCCACCACCAGAGGGCAGTGATGCCCCCCCCCCAAAAAAAAAAGATTACAACCTTGGAAATTCTACAGAACAACCATAATCTGTTCTATATGGATATTATAATTTGGAATCAATTCAATGGCAAGGGTTTGGTTTTTTCAGTTGGCAGTATTTCACTATAATTGTTCTGTGCTTTTGAGTCAGCTCCAGCTCCGAGTGACTCTGTCTGGCACCGATTTCAGCATTGTCTGATGCAGTCCTCTCTTCTCAGTTGTTAGCTTTGAGCCTCTTGCTGCCGCTCCTGGGTCCATCCAGTTTGCCGACTGCCTCCTCCTTTTTTTGCTGACCCTCCACCAAGCACAGTGTCCTAGTCTATGAACTGGTCTTTTCTGATAGCACGTCCAAAGTGCATGAGACCAAGTCTTGCCAGGCTGGCTTCCACTGAGTGTTCTGGTTGTGTTTCCTCTGGTAGCCCATGGCACCTTCAACAGTCGTTGCCAGCACCATAGTTCAAGCGCGTCAATCGCACCGCGGTCTTCCTAATTCGTTGTCCAGAGGACTTCCTGAAGGCAGTACACCATTTGAGTTCTTGACTGCTGATTCCACGCGTGTTGACTGTGGATCCAAGTTAAATGAAATTCTTGACAAAAATCAATCTTATTTTTTCTCCACCATGCTAATGTCTACTGGTCCAGTTGTAAGGATTTTCTGTTTCCTTTACATTGAGCTGAAATCTACACACTCTATTTACTATTTCTTTAATGCCTGCCTCCTCCAAGTCTCTTTGATGCTTCGTCACAAGCAGAAGACAGAGTCAAGTAATAGATGCTGAATCAAATAGTTGTCACGTAAATGAGTACACATTTACTATTCATCTGCTATGCGCGCTGGGCATGGGAAGAGAGAGAGGTGAATACAACAAGAAGCCTGCCTCAACAAAGATCAGATTTGCAAGCCACTTACTATTGCAGACGAAGATACACCCTTTGACCAAAAGCAGCTGCATGGTGGTTTGGGATGGGAGAGGCCAGTTCCAAATGCTCAAAACCCACAGAAACAAGCATTTCTCCTTGCCACATGCCAAGTCCTGAATTACACTTGCACAATTTTATCTTCCTTATTCAATCCTCATGACACTCCTATGTGGTTGGTTTTCTTATGGATGATTAAGGAAATTAACCAAGGTCACAGTCTGTATGTAAACTCAGCTTGCCCAGGTCTTTGGCACCAAGGCAGAAAGCCATCCGTATATACGAAATAGCTGACACGGGGATGGTCTGTGGCCACGTGGCCAGCCACATCACCACATCCTGTTAATAACTGAAACGGGCCCCATCATGACTTGCTTTAAAAACTTATAGTTTATCAATCGCTGAATATGTAATGTAGTTTTACCTATTCCCCATGTGGCTATTTGAACGGACAACATAGTTTTATGGTTAAATAACAAAAATTCCAGCTCAGTAAAAAGTTTTCTAGCTTCGTCTCCCATGGCTCAGATCCAGCTTTCTAATTGCAATGCCTGTTACGAGTATCTTATGCTTCATTTCAGAGTATCTCAACATACACATAAGCAAATAAAAATATTCTCTCCACAAAAGCTAGCATGCCATACATGCATTTCTGCACCGTCCCCCTCTTCCCCTTCCCAGATAGTCATTCTTGAAGGTCTTTTTTGTATCAGTAAATTGCTCTTTCTTTGAGGCATAGTATTCCATTTACTAGATATACTACAATTTGTTCAACCAGTTGCTTATTGACAGATAATTGGATTGTTTCTAAGGTTTTTGTCATTACAAACAACAGCCATGGCTAACCTGTCCATAGGTCAGTGAGCACGTGTGCAAGGGTGTCAGGAGGCTAAGTTCCTAGGAGTGGTACAAGTAGGTCAATGGGAATGCACATCTGTAATTTTGATAGATCGTAGAAGCCAAGCTGCCTTCTCTAGGGATGAAATTGATTTTCACACCCACCCGCGGGGGGATGAGAGCAGCTGTTTTCCCACAGCCTCTCCACATTCGCTGCTAACGAAATCTTGGTTATTTGCCAAGCTAATGGGTGAAAAATGGCAGCATGACATTTTCCTCCCTCTAGATGAGGTTGAGACCTTCCCCTACCTGTGTCCCTCAGTTTGTGTTTCCTCCCCTCTACGCAGTCTACCTAAACCATTCATCTTTTTCTCTTGTTGGTCTTTCTTTGTAGGAAGATGTTACATGTAAAATCAAACACCAAACCCACTGTCATGGAGTTCTAACTTATAGTGATATTATAGGACAAAGTGAGACTGCTTCTTCCCTGGATTCCTGCTAATCTTTTCTTTAAAAGATCATTTTATCAGGGGCTCTAACATGGTCAAGTAGTAGATGCTATATTGTCCATACATCAATAAGTGCTGTATAATCCATACATCAATTATATCAAGCATATTATACATATGTTGCCATCATCATTTCCAAAACATTTTTTGTCTACTTGAGGTGAGCCCTTGGATCTCTTGAGATCTTTTTTTCTTAAGTTGGGGGCTCATACAACTCTTATCACAATCCATCCATCTATCCTTTGTGTCAAGCGCATTTGTACATTTGTTGTCATCATCATTCTCAAAACATCTGCTTTCCACTTGAGCCCTTGATATCAACTCCTCACTTTTCTCCCTCCTTCCTGACTCCCCCCCTCCCTCATGAGTCATTGGTAATTTATAAATTATAATTATTGTGTCATATTTTACACTGTCTTACATCTTTCTTCACCACTTTTCTATTGTCCCCCTCCCAGAGAAAGAGGTTATATGTTGATCCTGTAATCGGTTCTCCCATCCTTCCACCACACTGCTGGTATTGCCACTCTTACTACTGGCCCTGAAGGGATCATCTGTTCTGGATTCCCCGTGTTTCCAGTTCCTGTCTGTACCAGTGTACATCCCCTGGTCTAGCCAGATTTGTAAGGTAGGATTGGGATCATGATTGTGGTGGGGGGTGGCAGGTGGGGGTGGGTGGGAAGCATTTAGTAATTAGAGGAAAGTTTTATGTTTCATTATTGTTACACTGCACCCTGACTGGCTTGTCTCCTCCCTGAAACCATTCTGTAAGGGGATGTCCAGTTGCCTACAGATGGGTCTTGGCCCTCTTGGGTCCCCATTCTACAGTTCCCCTTATTCACAGTTACTTGATTTTTTTTGTTCTTTGATGCCTGATACCTGATCCCTTTGACACCTTGTGATCGCACAGGCTGGTGCACTTCTTCCACGTGGGCTTTGTTGTTTTTGAGCTGAATAGCCGCTTGTTTACCTTGCCATCATCATTTTTCAAAACATTTTTGTTCTACTTGACTCCTTGATAACAGCTCTTCCCACCTCTCCCCTCCTGACCTCCTCGTGAACGCTTGATAATTTATAAATTATTTTCATATTTTGCACCATCCGCTGTCTCCTTCAAGCCTGTTAATCTTTACAAGAGCAGGCAGTCTCATCTTTCTCCCACATAGCCTCTGTTGGGTTTGAGTCTCCGACCTTACTGTGAACCCATTACACCACCAGTGCTCCATTTCATTCCGTACAGGGGAGGTGAACTCTTTGCCTGTGCAGTGAACTACAGCCATTCTCTTATCATCTTGTTTGAGGTGTTCTGAGTGCGGCAACAGAACATTTAGTAGCTATCACAGAAATACTCCTTATGCGCTATCACAGAGAGAAATCATCCGTAGAGGTCAATTAAATGGGATTGGCTCATAAAATAAAGAATGTCATCATTGAGTAATGAACGCCTTAAGAAATCATTTCCAGGAGAACAAATGTCAAAAATTGCTCTGATGCACAGATGAGAAGATGAGGGGTCAGGGAAACTAGATTCTGAAAATGATGCCACCAGAATGAATGAGAATGACGACACATTGTGGAAATGCAATCTACATCCCCGAATACTTTGGGGAGAAATACTTCAATCGGAACCGAACTGCTGTGCCAAGTTTCACACTCAACACAACAAACTACTCTTAAGCAACAACTGTCATAAGTTAGATGATGTGTGAATCGTATTCCAAAGAAAAAAGCCATTATTTGAACTGTTCCAAAAATTAAATTCCAATGAATCAAAGTAAGTCAAGAACTCCACATGAAAGAAAGTGGACACGGTTGCAGATCCAGGGTTATTGTGAGGTGCTGTCAATCTGATTCCCTCTCCGAGCGACTCTGTGTCCAACCCAGGGGACCGTGCCCCGTTCTGAGCCGTTCTCACAAGTGCTCTTGTGTTGCAGCTCATCAGTTCCAATAAGAAGATGATAGTATAAGGTGATATCGACCTATTAATATCACTGATATATACTAGTAATAAGAAATATGATAAAAGTTTTGGCTTATAATACAGACAAACATTATGAACTACCTAGAAATCGGGCTTGCTGGTTACATCTGGGGCTGCTAACCACTGGGTCAGACATTCGAAACCATCCGCCACTGTGAGGGAGAATGACGGGGCTGTCTCTTCCTGTAAAGAGGTGCAGTCCCCGAAGCTCACCGGGTCAGTTTTACCCAGTTCTATACGGTGGCTCTGAGCTGGCATCCTCTCCACGGCTGTGAGTTGAATTAGAAAGAGTAGGTAAGAAGGTGGGTTTCATTTTACCAGCTACTAACCTGTACTAGACACTAAAATCAATTATAAAGCAACGTAGTTGAAGTGCCAGATGGATCATGCAACAGAACAGTCTACATAGATGCTGTTTGTTGATGTCAGGTAGGTTCCCACTGACACCAGCCTCGTCAAACGAGAAACGACCCCGCGGTTCTGTGCCCTCTGTGTGAGTCTTGTCTGAGTCTGTCAGGGCAGTCACTGCGTCAGTTCATCTCAGTGACGGTCACCCTCTTTTTGGCTGATCTTCTGCTTTGCTTGTTTATTTCTACTGTGGTTTATGGGGAAGTTAGCAGAGCAAATTAGTTCCCCTTTCGACCATTCATAATCATCTTGTTTCTTAACAATTGCAATTCTGTCAATGTAACATGTATATCTTTTCAAAGTATGGTTTGGGTGAAAGGTTACAGAGCAAATTAAATGTCCATTCAATAATTCATATACATTTTGTTGTGTAATAGCCGAGCTCCTATCCATGTAACGGCACGATTCCCAATTCCTCCCTGGGTCCCCCATTTCCGGTTTCCGTTCACCCCCCTGCCTACCCCTTCCTGCTTTCTGAGCTTTGTTTTTGGGTAAATGCTGAACTTCTATAGTTGAATGTTCCGAGTGGCATATTCTTCACAGTGAGTTCAGTTTTGAGATATGTTTGTTGTTGGGTAGCCCAGTGATACCTGGGGATGGTCTTCAGGCTTGAAGGGTGTCTAGGGGCTACAGGATCCTGGATGCCATCAGTGACCCACTGCTTTACCAAACTTGCTGTCTTCCTCCAGGGTCTGGTCCCTCCTGATAACATGCACAAAGAACCCAAGACAGAGCATCACCATCTTCACCTCTAAGGAGCAGTCTGGCCATACTTTTTTTTTTTTCCCAATCATTTTATTGGGGGCTTATACATCGTTTTTCACAATACATAAATAAGCATACTCATCAAGCACCCTCTCATGTCCACTTCTATTATTGTTCTCCAATCGTCCACCTTTTCCCTTAAGCCCCTAGTATCGGCTTTTCCATTCCTTCCCCTCTTCCCCTGGCCTCTCCTCCCCTCCAACCCTCAATACTTTATACATTGTTATTGTTTTGTCATATCGTACACTGCCACTGCCCGACCTCTCCCCCAACCCACTCCTTTGATGCCCGTCCTTCAAATAAGAGCTTGTGTATATATCCTTGCTGTTGGTTCCCCGCCCCCTTCTGTCCACCCTTCCAGTATCTCCAATCTAACCATTGGCCCGAAGGGGCCCATCCATCCTGGTTTCCCCCTATCTCCTGCTCCCCTCTGTGCCAGTGTGACTTCTCCAGTCCATCTGGATTTGCAAGGTAGAGTTGGGACCATGATGGTTGGGGGACGGGGAGGAAGGCTTCAGGAACCAGAGGAAACGTGTATGCATCATCAGTGCCTGGCTGCCCCCCTGACTGGTCTGTCTCCTCCCCGTGACTCCCCTGTAAAGGGGTGACCAATTACCCACCAGTGGGCCTGAGGTCTTCACCCTGCTTTCCCCTCCTGTTCTTTGGTGCTCGCTATCTGCTCCCTTCGCTGGCCATACTTCTAAGATGAGTTGTTTCTGATAAGCAATCCATGGTACATTCACTATTCGTCATCAATGCCACACTGCAAGTGTATTGATCTTTTTTCAGTCTTCCTTATTCATCGCCCACCTTTCGCTTGCCTATGGGGCAATGGAAATAGCGTGGCGTGGGTCTGGCTTACCTTACTCCTGAAAGAACAGCTTGTTTATTTCCACTCCGGCACAGCAGCTCTCCACCTTCCTAATGCCGCGGCCCTTTCACACAGTCCCTCATGTGGTGGCGACCTCCCAACCACAAAAGTACTTTCATTGCTACTTCATCATTGTCATGGTGCTCCTGTGACGAATCAGGTGACCCCTGTAAAAGGGTCATTCGATCCCCAAAGGGGTCTCGACCCACAGGTTGAGAACCACTGCAGCAGGTCTCTTTTGTAACAGATCTGCCCAACGCAATACATCACTAGATTGCTTTTTCTTTCTCTTTTTTCCAGTGATTTTATTAGGGCTCTTACAGCCCTAATACAAATGATGTACATTTGTATTACAATACATCATTTGTATCAAGCGTATCTGTACACATGTTGCCATCTTCATTTCCAAATATTTTCTACTCGAACCCTTGGTATAAGCTCCTCTTTCCCCTTCTTTTTTTTTTTTTATAAATCATTTTATTGGGGGCTCATGCACCTCCCCTCATGATCCATACATACATCAACTGTATGCAGGCCACATTTGCACACTTGTTGCCATCATCACTCTCAAAACATCCTCCCTTCACTTAGGCCCCAGTACCAGCTCCCCATATTTCCTTTCCCTCCTCTTCCCTCTCTCCTATGAGCCCTTAATAATTTACAAATTGTTGTTACTTTATCATATCATACACTGTCCAATGCGTCCCTTCACTCACTTCCCTGTTGTCCGTACCCCAGAGAGGAGGTTATATGTAGATCTCTGAAATTGGTTCACCCTTTCTATTCCACCATCCCTCCACCGTCCCAGTATTACCACTTCCATCATTAGTCCTGAAGGGATCACCTATCCTAAATTCCTCATGTTTCCGACTCCGACATCACTAGATTTCTTGACGGCTGTTTCCATGGACATTGATTATGAATCCAAGTAAAATAAAATCCTTGACAACTTCGTTCTTTCCTTCATTGATCATGCTGTTTCTTATTGGTTATGGTGTGAAGTTTTTTGTTGTTTTTATGTTGTAATGTAATCCATATTGAATCACACACTGGATGTTTTCTTTCGATCCTGATGCCATATTGATCTTCGTATAGTCCAGCTTCTTGGATTATTTGCTCAGCATAATAAGTACGGTGAAAGGTTACAACCCTAATGAACCTCTTTCCTGATTTTTAATCACCCAGTTTCCCCTTGTTCTCTTCACACTCCTGCCCTTTTGTCTAGGGAGAGGTTCTGCCTGAACACAACTAAGAATTCCCACAATAAAAAAAAATTTTTTTTTTTTTGCTCTTCACAGTGTTATCCACACAATTGAATGTCTTAGTGTAGTCTACAAAACATAGGTAAAAAAACTTTCTGGAATTATCTGCTTTCAGTCAAGATCTATCTGATATCTACAATGATATTCTTCATTTCACATTCTCCTGTGGCTTTCCACTATATACTGCTGCAACCATTTGGGGATCATCATCAGCAAACTTTGACTTACATGGGATATTAATGACTTGGTTGGAGCATGCTCTGTTGGATCACCTTTGCTTGGAATGGCTTCAAATAGGGAGCTCTTCCAGTTGATGGGGCAAGTAGCTGTCTTCCAAGTTCTTTGGCATAGATGCACGTGTCCAATGTTGCATGCATTCGTTGAAATATCTCAATTGCTATTTCTTCAACCACAGAGACTTGTCTTCAGTGCAGCTTTTTCGAATACCTTTTTCGACATCATCTGTTTTTGAGCACGTGCTACTGCCTGCAATGGCTGCGCATCGACCACTTCTTCTGGGTACAATGACCCTGGATTCCTCATATCTTTATTTGATATTTCTTTGCTACTGAATCCATCCATTTTGAAACATGAAGCTTGAAATTCTCCCTCAGTTCTTTTGGTTTGAGAAATGCTAGCCATGTTTTTCCTTTAGATTTTCTAATTCTAGATCTTTACACATTTCATGATCAGATTTTACTCTTTCTTCTCAAATCACCTTTTGAAATGACCTGTTCAGCAAATTTACTTAATAATTTCTTCCCTTTCTTTAACTAGTCTACATTCAGGAGCATGTTTCTGAGTCTCTTCTGACATCCATTTGGGTCTTTTCTTTTCTTCTTTTTAATTGAAATTCTTGATGTTATTCTGTTCTTTGGTCATTAGTGTTTGATGTGTCCAATCTATTTGGTTGCTTGTTTCTGAATTTCCAATACCTCTTCCTGACGACACCTCATGATCACACAGGCTGGTGTTCTTCTTCCAAGTGGGCTTTGTTGCTTCCCTGCTAGATGGCTGCCTTTCTAATGTCAAGTCTTTAAGACCCCACCGCGGCTGAGGCCCGGTGGCATAGTAGTTGAGTGCGGGACTGCAGCCCACAGGCTTGGCGGTTCAAATCCAGCAGCAGCTCTCCAGGAGGAAGGCTGGGCCTCCCACTACCACCAGGGGGCAGTGATGCAAAAAAAAGAGGCAGCTCTCCCCCAGGGATATTTGGGCTGAGCCCTGGTGGCGTAGTGGTTGTGCGCGGGATTGGGACCCACTGGGATGGAGGTTCAATTCCAGCAGCAGCTCCAAAGGAGCAAAGGCTGGGCCTCCTATTCCCACCACCAGAGGGCAGTGATGCCCAAAAAACAAAACAGAAAACAAACAAACAAACCCCAGATGCTATATCTTGTAATAGCTGGGCACCATCAGCTTTCTTTGTCATCTTAGCTTATGCACACATTTTGTCTTCAGCAATTATGGGAAAGTTAAGTAACACAGAATGCCAGGGTATTAGAACAAACTGTTCTTGCATTCAGGGAGGACTTCAGTAGAGGCGGAATGCTCATCTTACTCTTTAGCCTATAAATATATGTACATAAACCCATATTCCTATCATTATATTAGTATATTTACATATGTACATGCCTATATTTATACCTATATAAATGTCTTTTGCCTCCTAGTTCTTTCCTCCTCTCCCACAATCATGTTAGACCTTCATTCGGCAGACCTTTAAAGGCCTCTCAGCTACTTTGTACTTGATTACACCCCATCAGGAATTCTGTGCCCTCCTCACCATCAATTTTAGATCTCTTGTTGTTCCTTTGTCCTGGGTTTGTTGGCTAACCTCCATTTTCATTTTGAAAAGATATTTGCAGTGAATAAAAGTATTGCAATGCATGCGATGGTCTGATAAAATTTCTCTCAAGGCCGCATTGCCCAGTTAGGGATCCTCTTCTAGCAATTATCAAATAGTCTTTTTTTTTTTTTTAAGGCATCACTGCCCTCAGGTGGTGGGAGTAGGAGGCCCAGCCTTTGCTCCTGGGAGCCGGAATTGAACCTCCATCCCAGTGGGCCGCAGTCCCGCGCACAAGCACTACGCCACCGGGGCTCAGCCAGTCTTTTTTTTTTTTCTTAAAAAAAAACTTTTTAAAATTGTAAATTAGGTGGGAGTTGACATTTCAAATCATCCACCCTAAGAGGTGGAGGGATAAAGCCTTCCATACAAAAGAGCGAAGTTTGGAAACTTCCAAAGTGGGGAAGGCAAGAAAGGGCAGAGAAAGCAACAGATACACTGTTGACGGAGTGTCAACTTGGGTAACATGGAAGAGAGTCGTCCATAAGAGGGAGGAGGGAACTCAAGGAGCAGATGAAGAGTAAGCTAATGAGGGATTTCATTGGACAGTGAATGGGACAGTTTTTTTTTTCAATGTGTTATTCCTGACATAGGAAATCATATGAAACTAGTTCAAAATGGCCAACACCCCCCCTTTTCAGCTCTGTAATGCTTTGGAAGACGTACAGCCAGCCAGCGTGCTCATTTGAAGCAAGGAGGGGGAGGCTCCGTTTCATGTCATGTGGACATGTTATCAAAAGAGGTCAGTCTTTGGAAAAGAGGATCAGCAAAAAGAGACAAGCCCTTGACGTGGCAACGTGGGTTGACGCAGTGACTCCAACAGTGGGCTCAGGCATATGAACAATCGTGAGGCTGGGACAGGGCCTGGCAGCGTTTTGTTCTCTGGTACAGGGGGTCACTATCAGTCGGAGCCAGCTCGGGGATACCGGATGGCAGCATCAATGCCCTGAATAGCAATCTTCAAGCACGGCATATAATTTCTGACAATTCCTGGATTTCCTAGATTCATTTTGTGTACATTCCACCTGAGTTGTATGAATCACTGTTTACAGCTGTGCCACAACAGCAAATGAAAGTACTGAAATGCTGACTTCAACTGCTTAAAG
>PVJH01043905.1:0-13316 GCA_004026705.1 Nesogale talazaci | reverse complement strand
CAAGTACTCATAGAGAGTTGTTTCACTATGACTTCAAAACATATATATATTTTTTCTTTAACTGATGGATAGTTTTGAAATGTTTTTAAAAGGTTAGGTTGTATGTCAAAAGTGCACCACAAACCTATTAGCTTGATCTCTGAACCAGAACAGGTTATCTGCAATCTAATATATAATTTGTCAGTAATGGAGCAAACAAGTTGAAGGGAAGGCCAGAAAAAGCAAAGGAAAGAAATGTTGCTGAAAACACTAGTTTGAAACACCTTTTCCATGATAATCTTTAAATATTAGTAGGTAATTGAATTAAGATGTTTAAACTAAGCAAAATAAGAAATTACAGTGAGCAGTTATGAAAAGCAAGTTCAAAGAAATTCTATGGTTATTACACGTAACATCTAGAGAGGGACTGGTAGCACTTGAATCATCACAGCACCAGTGTTCCATGTGACACAGGAGAGAATGCTCCACAAATGAAGAAAATAGAAAGAAGTCTACAAATTGATATTGCACAGTGAACATAGATAAAAGAAAGTGATTAGAATACAAAGCTGAGATGTTCAGAAATAAGAAAACAAAAGGAAGCATCATTGGAGATAAAGATACAAGGACATACCCAGAAGCTCATGGGAAAAGAAATTGAGCAGTAAAAACAATTTTCTACAAACATTTGAAGTCTCCGCATTGAAGAAGTAAGAAGAAAAATTCAGGTGGTCTTATATTTTAACGGGATGATGACTAAAGAAAGAAATCTTGGCTCAATACACAATTTCTCTTAAAGCCATTTAACTATCCTTGTCTGTTACATAGAGACATATGAATAATTTCATAAGGATATTTTCTGATTATTCATTCTATTTAACGTGGTAATAAATGAGAGATGTGATGCAAAAAATTCCCAGATCTGAAGAAATCTGGACTAAAAGGATTCCCTGAGTATGTAGCAAAGTGCCTGAAACAGTCCCATAACAAGTGCATCTTGGTAAAAATTTTAATTCTAGAAATCTGGGAGGAGTTCTCAAATTTTCCAGAACAGGGAAAAGAAATCACGAAGAAATAATTAGGAAAGACAGTGTGAAAAATGAAATAAAGGAAATCAAAATCAGAAACAAATCCACAAAATTGAAAACAAAATTCAATAGAAAAATATCAAATGCTGTTTCTTTTAAAAGCTTAACACAATTGATAAATCTCTGTCTAATATCTGTTTTCCAGAAAAACTAATAATAGAATGTTTAAAGAATCCATGGCAATATTTATTTGCCAATTACATCTGCCAAAGTATTTGTATTCAGAATTAAAAGGAAAAAGCTCCTCAATCTTCCACAATAATAAAGCAAAGAAACCATTATAAAGTAGGCAAAAGACCTGAAGGAACACCTCACCAAAGAATATGGACCAATTACATATAAACAAATGAAAGTATGTTGGAAATCATTACAAATTAAGGAAAATGCAATTAAAGTCAAATAGACCACTACATGCATTCATAGGCAAAACATTTTTTAAATTTCCAAACCAACCTTTGATTTGAAAATACAAAACTCTAGTTGACACCTGAGAAACACTATGGTATTTAAACATACACCTACTATATAAATGATTAGGTATTTATATCTTTAGATATTTTCCCACAGTAATGAAAGCAAGTATCTATATAATGGTCTTGTGTATAATAGTACAAACATTAAAATGAGGCAGATACCCATCAATCATTGACTGTATAAAATTACACATACGGAGGTTTGGTGTTGTTGAATACCCTTGTTCCCCCTCTGTGTACAGAAGAATAAAACAGTTCAAAATCCAGCTCATATTTCTTGCTATGGTTTGGTCCACTAAGGGTCTTTTTCCTTTTCACTGACCCTCTACTTTACCTCCAGGGAATGGCCTCTGTTTTATCATGCCGTAAGTGTGAGAGACAAAGTCTCACTCCCAAGGAGCATTCTGACTCTACAAATCTATTCTAAGACAAATTTGTTTCTACCACTGCTTATCCATGATATGATCATTAGCTTTCACTAGCATCATAGTTCAGATGATTCCATTCGTCTCCAGTCTTCTTTTTCCCTGCCCATAATTTGCATGCATATGAGGCAATTGAAAATGCCATGGCTTAATGATTTATAAAAAAAAGAAGAAGAAGAAGGGGAAAGAGAAGCTCAAAGAAAAAATATTTGGAAATGAATACGGCGACATGTGTACAAATATGCTTGATGCAAATGGTGTATTGAATGTTAGAAGACCTATAAGTGGCCCCAATTAAATCATTGAAAAAAAAGAGAAAAATGCTATGACTTAAGTCAAGTGCACTGTAGTCCTCAAAATGACATATTTGCTTTATAACCCTGGAAAGAGATGTTTAGGTACTGTTGGGTCACTAGATTGGATTCACCTTGGTGGTGGTGAGTTTTGGGTATTTTTGAAAGGGATATTTTGCAGCACATTTTCCCTATCTAGTATGTTGTCAACTTTGTGACAACTAGTTCGAGGAAGGTTGATTGTAGAGCCAAGTAAAATGATGTCCTTGAGAAGTTTAGTTAGTTTTTTGGTTTAGCATGATGTTGTGTATTGGTCCAACTTTGAAATTTTGCTTTCATTAGATTGAGATGTTATACCTATTGAAGGCAGTTGATTTTTATCATTTTAAAATGATAAAATATAATTTTAAAATATGCTTTATCAGCTACTAAGGCCATTTCTTCTGCATATCTCAAGATGTTAATGAGTTTTCCTCCAATTTGGATATTGTGCTTTTCTTCACAAGAAGAAAATTTTTTAATTCATGGAAAAATTCCATTATACTTTAATTTCATTTTTCCCAATGTGTTAGTGTGGGTAAACTAGAGAAACAAATTCATAAACACTCATATGGATATAAGGGGAAGGTTTATATACAAGAGTAATGAAACATTGAGAAAGTGTACCGACCCAGTCCAAATCAAAGTCATAAGTCCATAATTAGCCCATATGCCTGATACCAGTCTATAAAGTCTCCTTATGACTCGTCACAGGCCAGTGGGTGCAGAGTCCCAACACTGGCATGGTTCTTCCCCTGGCTCCTCGCTTCCAGTGCTCAGGGTCCATCAACAGCACCCAGTGGTGGTAGAAGCAACTCAGTGTTGGCAAGAGTCTCCAAGTGGCTTCTCCAGCTTCAGAGTCTGCTTCCATCAGCGTAAGGCTCTGTAGCTTCTCCTCTGGCTCCTTCAGTACCTCAGACACTGCCATCTTGTCTTATCAGTTGAGTGACTCCCAACAACTGGGAAAAATGGTCTCTTTTTTCCACGAGGGAAATACCGTGAGAATTCTCAGGAAAAAGCCATGCCCATACAGAGGCCTCATTGGCTACACAGTGGCTATCTCCAGAGTGACAGCCTAAGCTCCACCCCTACATCTCAATCATGAAATTGACATAGGTACATGACCACCACACCCAAGAACTGTTGGAAGCGTCCCATTATACTCCAGTTTCTTAAATCGTTTACATAGCATACAGAGTGAATAAATATAATGAAAGGATATAACCATGGCACTCATTTTCCCCTGACTTTAGATCACATTATATATATATATATATATATATATATATATATATCTCCTAGTTCTGTTTGAAGAGTGGACATTTAATTAGTTTTTAGGCTTTTAATGACCAAATTCAGGTATTCTGGAATTCCTATTCATGTCAATGTTTTCCAATTGTTCTTAATGATCCATGCTATTGAAAACTGTAGCACAGTCCCAAAAAAAACTCCCAAAAATAAAAAACAAAAAACCCACAGGTACACATCTTTCTGCTGTTCATTGCTTTCAGCCAAAATCTATTATCACACATTCTCTTGAATCCAATTCTGGTAGTTCTGGTAGAATCAATTTCTGGTAGTTCCTTGTGTAAGTTCTACTGCAACTGCTTTCATTTCCCACATTTTACTTGTGTGTAATATTAATTTTATTGTTGAACACTTTATATTCTGTTGGATAACGTTTGTTTTTTTTGTTTTTTTTGTTTTTTACAATACCACAGCTATCATTTTCTTCTAGTTGATGGGTCTCTTTTTATACTTTCTGACATGGATAAGTGAGCACTACCAGTATTGCGTCTGTTTGTTGAAAGATTTCAATATGCATGTTATCAAATCTCGAAGCCACACTTTTCACCAAAGTCTTCAGTCTAGCTTGGACTTTGACCTTCATACTGTTCATTCTTGATTATAAGCTACTTTCTGAGATGGCTGGACATCGACTTTTTATTTTTAGAATCGAGAGTGTTTATTCTTTCCATTTTCTTTTGATGTATCCTATGTCATTAATATTTTGCCAATAGAATTCTTCAGTCTAACAACTCACAACTTATTTTTTTCTCCAATTCTTTCAGTTTGCGAAATTCTGAGAATATTCTTCCTTTTTAGTCTTCAGATCTTTTCACAGCTCATTATAATAGTTTGTTTTTTCCTCACAAGCTTCCCTTTGAAAACTTCTGCACGAATCATTTCTTCCATTTCTTTAGGTACTCTACATTCAAGCCTAAGTTTCTGAATCTCTTCTAACATCTATTCTGGTAGATTCCTTCCTATATTCTTAATGACCCTTTGATGTCTTTATGTGTGATGTCCGTGATGTCATTTTACAACTCATTCATCAGTGTTCAATGCAGCAAAAATATTCTTGAAGTGGTATCTAAATATCTTCTGGTTGTTAGGTACTGTGGAGTGGGCTCAGATCCATAGTGATCCTATGCAGCACAGAACAAAACACTTCTAGGTCCTGCCCAGTCCCCACAACTGAGCCTGTGCTTGAGCCCATTGTTGCAGTTACCATGTCAATCCATGTCCTTGGGGCCTTCTTTTTAGTTGTCCCTCAACTTTACCAAGTATGATGTCTTTTTACAGGGACTAGCCTCTTCTGACAACATGTCTAACATACTATGCAAGAGGAAGTCTTATTATCCTAGACTCTAAGGAGCATTCTGAACATGCTTCTTCAAGACAGATCAGTTTGCCCTTTCAGCAGTCCATGGTAATTTCTATATTCTTTTTCAGCACCACAAATTAAGTGTATTGAGCCTTCATCAGTCTTCCCCATACAATGTCCAACTTTCCCAGGCAGATGAGGCAATTGAAAAATACCATGGCTTGGGCCAGGCACATCTTCATCCTTGAAGTAACACCTTTGCCCTTCTCTACTCTAAAATGGTCTTGTGCAGCAGTTTCATCTAATGCAGTTTACCTTTTGATCTCCTGATAGTAATTTTCATGAGTATCCCTTGGGGATACAAACAAGAAAAAATCCTTGACAACATCAACCTTTTCTCTAGCTATCATGATGATACATTTTGGTGCAGTTGTGAGGATCTGGGTCTTCTTTACATTGAATTGTAATCCATGCTGAAGGCTGCAATCTTTGATCTCTATCCACAAGTGTTTCAATCGCAGGTTGTTAATAAGCTTACCTCTGATCCTGATGCCACATTCTTCTTCATGTAAGTCAGCTTCTCTGATTATTTGGCCCACCATACAGATTGATAAGTATGGTGAGATGATACAACCCTCTCTCACACTTTTCATGGTTATCATCAGAGAGGATATATTTTCAAGGTTGTACCTTTGATTCTGGTGGATTTTTTAAATTTCCTTCAGCTTCAACTTGAATATATAGGAAAACTATTCATTCATAAGCAGTAATAAACTATAAATACTTATGACAATATGGAGGATTCTCAAAATGATTAAGCTAAGTAAAAAAATCCAGACCCAAATTCTAGAAATACATAATTCACCATTCCATTTATATAAGACTCTAGAAAATAATAATGAATCTATCATTGCCAGGTGATGGACAGTTGGAGCTAAAAGAGGAAGGGGATAATATAAGAAAGTTTTTTTGCATGTGTGAGTAATGTAAAAATGTTTCCTCGTTGAGCATGATAATGGTTTGTGGGACTAGATGACTGTGTCAGAAAACACTACTACTAGAATTCTAGTTCATACAAAGGTTTATTCCAAAAAACACAAATTTAAACATTTCTCTATGGTTTGTGGATGACTTCAGACAATTTCTTTCAGTAATACATTTATCTTAATTTCCTTAGATTGCCTTCCAAAGTAGGCTCATTAAAACAAGAACTTCTGAGGAGAATCTGCTGGGTTAATTAAATTCAAGGCAGGAAGTTTAGCTCTGAAGTCTACAGCAACTGTTTGAGATAATTTATAATTAGGATAGATTTTCTTGATGAACACATGCAATGTTGGGATTATTATTTTTAAAAGTTTTAAGAAAATTGAAAACAACATTGGTGAGAAGTTTGCATGGAGACCTTTTTCTTCAAGACAGTACATCTGTTCATTCTTTGAAGGTAACAAGATGTAATTGTTTAATGATTTTGAAATTCAGGAAGAGGGGGATGTGTTTAAATCATTAGCAAATAGATCATTGAAGTAAAATATTGATTGGTTAGATCACTTAAGCTTTAAATACTTAGTCCTTTAAACCCCAAGAGATACCAATGTTTGTGGTTGGGTAGAGCAGGTTTTTTTTTCTTATTCCAAATAGGTAATATTAAGATAGAGATCTATTTTGATAACTCCCCAAGCATATATTTTGATTATTTATTAGTTAAAGAAGGGAGAAATTATGTAAAATTCCAAGTCACTATAAGCAATTTCAAGCTAACATATGGTCTTTCTGTGTTTATTAATCTCTGATGGACTACTCAGGAAGGTAGCTAATTTGATATACCCCCCCAAACATCTGCATTTATAGTAACTGTAGCAATGCCTCTTGTTTCAGGACTTTTTTTTTCTCTCACAAATTTGAAAATGGAGATTTTCAACTATATTGCTGCTAATATTGAACCTCCCACACCTAATATAATGTACAATGTTAAATATCAGTAAGTTAGTTAGTTATTAATATCAAATCAATTTAGACTTGGACCTATATATTGACTTGAAATCACTAGTTTTCTTGAAATAAAAAAAATAATTAAGGTAGTATACATATAAATGTGACATATGTTTCTATAAAAGATATTTCCATGGAACATATTATAAATAATCATCAGGAAAGCTACAACTTTGATTAAAGGTAAACAAAAATAAATAGAAAATGTAAATAAAAGTATATGCTAATAATTAACAAAGTATTAACCAGAAACTTCATCCACTAAAGCTCCTGTTTGTCTAATTGGGATCAGATTCCACTAACTCTTATTTTACAAAGTTCTAATAAGCTTAGTTAAATGACTTACATGCCAAGAGCAAATTAGAATAAGCTAGATGCAGACAGAACATTATTTTGAAACAAGTACATTAATGATAGCATGCTGCAATGATAGATAAGGGGGAATTTGATGAGGAAAAGGGTGTTAGGAAGAAGAAATCAGAGGTCCAAAGTAGTCCCGTTCATAACCATGGTCATTCAATGTCGAGTAAATGACTTGCTATATTTCATTAACCTCTGATGGTAGCACCATATGATAATTAACAACAATGCTGTAGCCACCAAAGGTGTTAGAAAAATATTCCGTGGTGCTGTTTTTTTAAGGTTTTATGGAGTTAGAAATGTTTCGTTGGTCCAGGAAAAGTATTATTCCCAATGTTTCTGTCTTTTGCTTATGTGATGTCAGGAGAGAAGATGGACGATCAAACAGAGCTGAACCAGCTGTCAATAACTGTTGACAATAGCTGTTGACAATAACCAACTGTCAATACTCTTTAAGATGTGAAATCACCAAGTTCCTTTGTGTGCTTTGTTCTGTTTTTAACGTAACAGTGAGTGGTTTTGTTTTGAATAGGAAATTATTAAGGAACAAGGCAAGGTATTCATTCATCGACTCACTTATTCAACACCGTGTGCCCCCAAAGCTGGGGCTTCTGTAGGAGAGAGAGTGGAGGGGATGCCAGCACAGAGGAGTAAGGGAACATTCTGCCAGACGGGAGAGGAGAAGAAGCGAAAGGACAGGATTCCAAAACCAGACTGACTCGCTGCCTTCGGCTCAACGCTGATTCCAAGACTGTCTCCCTGTCAGTGTCCCTGTCCTACCGGTGGTTGGAATTGCCAACCATGCAGATCGCAGCTACCTTGAGAGGAAACAGAACTTATTTCCGACCTGCCTGGAAAGAAAATAAACAACCACAAAGCTGGGTATAGTTCCCTCTCTCACAAACAAACGTGTATTTCTGTTATTAAAAAGGCAGCAATGTATCAAAAAAGATGAAGAGGTAGACAGGTTAATATGGGTTCAAGATGGAGGCATAGTTATGCTAATCAACTCCACTAGAGGCTTGGGAATATACATTTTAAAATGGTTGCTCTCTAAGAATTCTAATTTGAAAAGTTGTTGTTCCGGTTGTAGGTGTCATCAGGCCAGTGTAGACTCACAGGTGACCAAGTGTCACTGCACCTGACCTCTCTGCCGTGGAGCTTCTAGGTGGCTTCAAAACCATCCATGCTGTGATTAGCAATTGAGTGCTTAATCAGTATACCACCAGGGCTCCTCGGTCTTAGGCATTTCATGGAAAGGCCGTTGTCGCCAAGGTACAAAGTGAGTCTCAAATGTCTTACTGATTCTAAGGCAAAAGAAGGTTCTATGTCAGTAAGTCATGTGGCCAGAGTGCCATGTAGACCACTTCTTTCCTAAAATCATCATTGAATTTCACTACCAAGAAAACATAGTATTCAATCGTCAACAAGCATTTTACAAATATGCTAAAATTTACTTTAAACCTTAAATACATTTGCAGCTATTTATATTAGAATATTTCACGTACTCAAATGATTAAGCAATAATAAGGAAGATATAAAAATGACCCAATTTCATAAAGAAAAAAAGAACATGTCTGGAAAATAAAATGCACTGAATGGGATAAATGGCAGTTCTCATATTACAGAGAAAGACTAGTGAACTTGAAGGCATAGCAATAAAAATTACATGACATGGAGCATTAAGAGAAAAAAATGTAATTGCAAAGAGTATCAGTGGAGCATGGAACAACTGAAAGTGACCTAGCGTATGCATGATCAGGGTTAAGGGAGGAGAAGTTATGAGGAGTAAAGAGTGGGAGAAGAGTACGTAGAAAAATATTTGAAGAAATATCAATCAAATATCTTTATTGTTAGATGAAATCTATAAACCCAGAAACAGTGAATGCCATAAACAAAACTATAAGGAAATAACTACAAGGTGTATTATAATCACAATGTTCAAAACCAGTGATTAAAATATCTTAGAAGTCAGAGAATAAACATAAATTACCTACAGAGAAAAGGAAAGCATCACAGGAGATTCATCAATAGAAACAACAAAAACAAAGAGAAAAATGGATAAACATCTTTCAATTATCAAAAGAAAAATTTATCAGAAGAAAATTCTTAATTTATTTTAAATGATGAAATAGACATTTGGCCTTGGGGTGAGTGGGGGAGAAAAAAATTTGTTCAGAAATTGAAAAATATGCAAAATTTGCAAAATGAGCAACCAGCAGATATACTACAAGGCATGTATACTACAAGGCATATACTACAAGGCATATACTACAAGTTCTGTTTTTGTTTTTTATAAATCATTTTATTGGGGGTTCATTCAACTTCCATCATGATGTAGTTCTTATGCAGGAGGAAAATGACATCAAATAAAAATTGGGTCTACACATGGAAATAAGGACACTGGAAAATTATAAGACTGTCAATTAAAATTTAAATTTATTTTAAAATTTTTAAAGCAACAATAATAATGAAATAACGTGAGGCTTAAAGTACATATGTCAGTAAATTGTATAATAAGAATAATGTCTAAACCCGACAGAGAAACATTGAAGTCAATTATTATAAAATTTTAACAGAATGTGCGAAG
Source organism: Nesogale talazaci (assembly GCA_004026705.1). Lineage (NCBI taxonomy): Eukaryota > Metazoa > Chordata > Mammalia > Afrosoricida > Tenrecidae > Nesogale > Nesogale talazaci. Next base: position 3,472 of record PVJH01043905.1, on the reverse strand, counting down.
TAGAATATCACTTGAAAGTATATTTTGATAAATTGAAAGACCGATGCTATAAGTCCAAAAACAACATTTATGGTAACAAAACAAGCACAGTTTTATGGAGCACAAAAAGGAGATAAGAGAACATCTTACTCGTTAATTCCTCTCACAACAAACTCATTGTCATTGACTGATTCTGACTCATGTTGACCCTATGCAGGATTTCATCTTTATAGGACCAAATAGCCTCATCTTCCTCCAACTAAGCAGCTGGTAGGTTTGAACTGCTGACCTTGAAGTTAGCAGTGCAAATCTTGATCTCTAGCTAATTTTAAAAAATAGCAAAACATTGAAAATAGAACAGATGGCATAAATTGAAAATCAGCATAATAATGGTAGAATTAAACCAAACCATATCAGTAAACACATTAAAAGTTTTAAAAATCTAAACAACCTAACTGAAGCAGAAGCATTGTTCTATTGAATTAAAATGTAAAGTTTAACTATATGATTCCTGTTTAAAAGATAGGCATCTTTATCTATCTTTAAAAACAAAGATATACTTTAAAGTGAATCAGTACAAAACATGTTTACCCTATGTTTAAAAGGTGGAGTGATTATACTGAAACTAGACAAAGAAGTGGTCAATTCAAAGAACATTATAAGGTTATTAAGAAGATAATTTTATAATACCAAAAGACCAATCAATCAAGAGGACATAAGTATGCACAATGCTTATATTCCTAATTACCGAGTTTCAAAATAAATCAAGCAAAAAATTGTTGAATTGCAAAATAGAAATTATAGAAAAAACATAATTCAACATGTTAGTCAAGAACTTCATCATTTTAATGAAGCAGACAGAAGACAATTATGGAATTAGAAGACTTGAATAACTCTGCCAAACAACTTGATCTGATTGCTGTTTATAAATCAATTTACCCAACAGCAGCACAGTACACATTTTTTTCAAGTGCACTCAAAATATGTCCTAAGAAAGGTCATATTCAAAGATGAAAAGAGTTACATTTCTCTGCAAATTAAAATAGAATCGATATATCTTTGTTTAATTGGAAACAACATGAATTAAAGAGAGAAAATCAACATGGAATAAAGTCAGAGCCTAGTTCAGAAAAAAAATGACCACGGAGTTCTTGAAGAGCAGAAAGTCTAATATCCAACTTTAATTATTTGAATTCCATGTTTCCTTTCCCTCCATTGTGTAACCCTTAACCTGGGGGGAAGTCTTATCCTCACACCTGCTTCCCCTGAACAGTCTGGGATGAGGGTGACTGAGAACACATAACAGGGCTTGTAGCAGGGCAGAAAGACAGAGGCAACCTTACAATTCAGTGTAAAGGGACTCCAATAAAAACAGAGAGCTGGAGTTTTCAAGGTGATTGGAACAAACATACTTGCAGAAATCCTGAGGTCACTGAACTTGTCATAAAATACACCTGACCTGTGTTGACGATAAGGAGCCAAGTTACCACAACGACCATGTGCTTCATTGTATTCTCCGCCTCCACCAGCAACCACAAGAGACAAGCAGCACGCATTGATCTGTGGCTATGACTGATTCCACTGCCATCTACTTGAAGGAAAAACCAAGGTGGCTTGTTTTTAAATTGCATCCTATTCTATACTGACTACATAATTTACTTGTAATCTATCATCTCTAAAGCCACAGTCACAAGGTGGCGTTGAGGGTGAAATAAAAGTGAAGAGGAAACATTTACACATCTGCAGAGAGAGAGATCGGGCATGTTAGACAGAAGCAAACTGTTCAGGGGATGCTTCCAGAAAGACCACCCGATGTGTGCGTGCATCTGTCCGCACGCATCGTAAGCATCTATCCACGGAGAGAAGATCAGAGCAAGAAAATTCATGCCAGACTGAATTTTGGTGGATGATCTAAACAGAGACTGAAACATTACAATGGTTTTAGGTGAGCATGTCCTGACTTCTTTCAGGACATCTCTGGATAGAGAACAAGAAACCTCGATTTCTCTCAACTAAGGGGAAAAAAAGGGACTAGCTGGCAAAATTTTCTACATTTGAATTTTTGAGAGAAAGAATCTTGGGGTCATTTCCGAGACTATTTCTAATAGTCAAGGATTCCTTGGTTGGACACAGGCAGCCAAACAGGGAATATCTGCAGCAACCAACTCATCCAAGCTTAACACTGCCCTGGGACAGAGGTCTCAGGGCAGGGAGAGTGTTAGCAGGCTGAAATTAGTAGGCACTGTTTAATGTCTGGGCGTTCCCCTCAATAGGACTCAGTAAGTAAAGAAAATTCTCTAGATTACTTACTGTTGCTAATGTTGTTAAATGCTTAATAAATAATGCAGAATCGGGTTATGAATAAATTAAAGGCTGTGAACAAGGCTGGCATTGAAGAAATGCTGCATATGGTAATTGCTATGGTAGGTATCTCAGCCACCGAGTGGCAACTTATCAGAGAGATGGAGTTGTGGTTTCCTTTCCTTTCTTTGAGCTGTTCCTTGAGCTTAAATGACAAGTGCCCTAGCAGTAAATGTGAGGGTAGTTTATTTGACAAAGATTTGGGAAAAGCTTTTGTATGGGGGTTTTCTTTCCTTATCATAGGATCTAACCAAATTCTAATTATAGGCCAACCATGGAAGCAGGCAAATCATTTTACAAATAACCCTTCCCCTTTCTTCTGTATACTTGACCTTCCTTTTCCAAAACTGAATTCCTTTATGCCTAAGCCCTCTGTTTTGGTTTAAATAAGCTTAATCATTGCACTGCTACACAGCTCTATTTTGGAGTAAAGACGTTTGATAAGTACATTTTAAACAAGATGTTTTAATCGCTCCCAACTTCGTGTGTACCTTTCTTAGGCATGTTGGCAGTTGTGCTGGAAGAAGTCCTGTCTTAAAGGAATGCACAAACATGGAGATGTTTAAGGCATCAATCACCTGCATAGAGAGACTAACTTGGTTTCATTTTAGAATAAGGGGTGGAATGATAACTTGTTTGCTTCGTGGTGCTCCTTTTACTGGTTTTAGTAGGCATTTAAGCTTGAAGAACAATTTCTGGAGAAGAGCAAGGAGTTCAAATTAAAGATCTACTAAGGACACTTTTAGTAGGCTTTAATTCATCGCTAAAAAAATGTCCTGAGCCATGCAAATGTGCTCCTTCATTAGACATTAGTAGAAAATATAAATGATAGTATGTTTTGCAAAAAGATATAAAATAGATATGACAAAGAATGACAGCTTCTGCCTGCCTATGACCTTGGCCTCTCCCCTGCCCTGCCCCGCCCCAGCCTCCCCCCCTGCCACTCACCAATTTGTGTTCCCATCTAACCTAGCACTGAACCTTGACTAACTCACAAACCTCACGGCTGGCAGAAACAGCTCTCAGAAAAGCTGCTCTGACAGTTAGTGGGATGGGATTGCACCACCCATTCCAAGCCAGAGGCACCAACGCCAGGACAGTCTCCAGCTGCAAGTTTCACAGCAATTACTAA
>PVJH01043904.1:0-13359 GCA_004026705.1 Nesogale talazaci | reverse complement strand
GTGCTGGAGTAGAATACAGAAAGTACAGAAGGACAAACTCATCCGCCTTGCGAGAAGGAAGGCCAGAGTGCTCCTTAAAGTGGCCAAGTTTTAAGTGGGACACCATTGACGGAGTGGGCGGGGGGAGGGGTTCTTGATTAAAAATTTGGTCTATATGGAGCAGCAAAAATTTTCATAGAACGCAAAAATAGTATTGTAATATATTTCTTTTAATTTATTTGTTTGTTTTTTTTGGGGGGGGGAACGTCACTGCCCACTGGTGGTGAGAGTAGGAGGCCCAGCCTTGCTCCTGGAGAGCTGCTGCTGGATTTGAACCTCCAACCCAGTGGGCCGCAGTCCCGCACACAACCCCTACGCCACTGGAGCTCAGCCTATTTATTTTAATTTTAAAATGCCGCGGGACATAGCTAAATTGTTAAAAAGCAGGGCGTCTGGTCACTTTACCTTAGAGGCAAGGATGACCAAGCTTCATCTTACAGACTTTGGACACAGAGGCTGCGCTACTGGCTCGCTCCTAGGAACTAATGGTGCGGGTGACACAGGACAGGGTAGGGTTTTGTCCTGTTGAAATGGATGTCATAGCACCTAATAACAAGAACAACAGAGTGATGGGAAACAGATTTCTGTTGGTTAAAGGGACCCACTTCAAGTTAGAGCAGCAAGACGAAACTAACCAAATCCCAGCTCATGGCATCTGCTGGGTCCGACTTGGGTTGCATTTCGCAGGACTGAGTGCACACTGTCTCCGGGTTGCCCAGACGGCCTCGTCTGTGCCCAAGGGGTGGTGGGTGGGTTAGGACTGCAGAACTTTCTTTCTGTGGCTGAGAGCTGTCACCAGCCGAGGGAGCCACCAGAGCTCTTAAGTAACCAACACCGGGAACAAGTAAGAAACACAAACTTTACAGTCTGACTGGAGCTAGATTCTGCAGAGCCATAGTACCAGGCTGAGGATGCCAGTCTGCTCTTAAAAAAAAATGACGTGTGAATCGAGGGTTTAGGTAGAAAGAGTGGATGTGGCAGTCATGTGCTCATGTCAATTTTATGGTTGAAATGTAGGGGTGGAGTCTAGCCTGTTCATCTGGAAATAGTCATTGAGTAGCCAATGAGGCCTCTATGTGGGCATGGCTTTCACCTGAGACTTCTGGGAAATCTCGCGATATTTCCCTCGAGAAGATAAGAAACTATCTTCCCCAGTTGTTGGGAGTTAGTCTCAGAGACAATGAGTCACCGAAAAGACAAGATGGCAGCGTATGAGAAGCTGGAGGAGCTGGCGGAGAGACCACACGGCTTTGCCCTGATGGAGCCAGACCTCTAAAGCTGGAGCGGCATGCTGTTGATGGACCCTGAGTCCTGGAAGTGAGGAGCCGTGGGGAGAGCCCTGCCAGCACTGGGATTCTGCACCCACTGACCTGGGACATCGTGAGTTGGAAGGAGACTTTATAGACTGATTTCGGGCATATGGGTTAATATTGGACGAATGACTTTGTACTGGACTGCCTTCTTAGTGGGTTGCCTTCTTAGTGTCACATTCCTTTTGTATATAAACCCTTTCCTTATATCCATATGCGTGTCTATGAAATTTGTTCCTCTAGTCTACCTGGACTAACACAGTAGAGCTTAGTTTTAGAATGAAAATCATCCAATGGCTATTTCAGCATCTCCTCCTAGAAATCTGTGTTCCCAAAGTCTCCAGTAATCAAGCCTCCTTGACTGGAGAAGGACTATCTTTGATGTTATAATTATTGATGGTATTATAATTATAATCGTCTGTTCTCACCCCTAACTGCCTCATCGCCCACTCCCAGCCTGAAAATCAGCTCCATGGGAACAAATTTTGTGTCTTTGTTCTAATAGTGCACTAGGTCAAACACAAAGGTAGCAATCAAAGTACATAACAGGCACAGGCTGGGGCCCAGACTTACCAGAAGGTACACTGGTGTACTTTGTCAGGTGCATGACAACCAACTCCCAAGAGAGAGGACCAACAAATAGACGGCAGGAGATGGATGGGGCAGGAGGCTACTGCTGGCATCCAGAGCAGCAGGAAGTGAGTGCAGAAGGAGCAGGGCGGTGGGAAGGAAGAGGAAGAGTAACCAGGGGCTGCGTGTGGCCCGTCGAAAGTGGCGTGAAATAATGGAAAGCAAACAATGTTCAGATGCAGACGCTAGCTCTCCAAGTATGGATGACAAGGGAGAAGGAATAAATTCGCACAGCCTCATTTTGCTTATATCAAATTTAGGATCATTGCACCATCCAAGCTGTATGACAGATGGACATTTTATGGGTGAGGGTAAGTAAAAAGGTCTTACTACAAAATCAGAGACACCTCCATTAAGCAAAAATATCTAAATGTGAAACTTTTGTTTCTAAATATCTCTGCCATCTAGGCCTATGCACTTCTGCAGGCTGTGCTCCCATCTCTAACCCTTCCCCCTCAGAAAGTGTGTGCTCCTTCGTTCCTTTGCACCCTATCAAGTGGCAGTTTGGGCATCTTCATGGGACTCAGAGTGTGGTGGCTGTGAACTGTGTTTTGAGTTTGGGGAACAAAAAGACGTCAAAAGGAGCAAGGTCAGGGTCATAGGATAGTTTCCCAATAAAATTCTCCTAGGGCAGACCTAGATATCCTGGAGCCATCATCCCTCAGCACATGGTCCTGGCCTTTCTCTCACGAACACGGGCTTCAATGTCCTTCAAACTAACGAATAAGGCCCCCATCTCCAAGGCTGTCCTATGCCCTTCAAGAAAATCAAGAGGGTCCATCTGGATTCCCCCCCCCCCCCCACAGTCTCCATATCCTTCTGAAATGACCTCTGGGTCTTGAATTGACCTGGCCCAGGACACCTGCTCAGAAGTCACTTACTTGTGGAGAGCGGTACTTGCTACCCTAATGCAGTCAGGGGTTCTCAACCTAGGGGTCGTGACCCCTTTGGGGGTCAAAGGACCCTTTCACCAGGGCCACCCAATTCATAACACTGGCAAAATTACACTTATGAAGTAGCAACGAAAATAATTTTATGATTGAGGGCCACAACATGAGGAACTACATTAAGGTGTCATGGCATGAGGAAGGTTGAGAACAACTGCTCTAACAGGACTAACACACACAAGTACATCGCTGAGAGAACTTGTCTGCAGCCAACCACTGATGGCAGACACATGTTTAAACACATTTTCATTTGCACAAACCCCTGCCATGTATGAACGGAAACCCTATTAGAGATATATATGTGCATGTGTGTCTGTATATGTATATATGTGTATATATATATGTGTGTTTCCTTATCCTCATATCAATTCTATTTTCCCTCAAAAAGCTAAACTGACACATGTAAATGCTAATTCCTTTGGACTCCACAGGACGTGTGTCCTTCAGATGTCAGGAGACTCACCCCTGCCTCAGTTCCTCTAAACTTCTGGAAGTCACCAACTCTCTCAGACAGAGATTTTACTGTCTGCCTCTGTAGGTTAACCTATATGTCAGCTACCTTGACATTTTCAACTACTCTAGCCTTCTGGGTCAAATTGTCCCCAGATGTTCTAACTAAATATGACTCAGCTCACACCCTACATACGATGGAAACCAGCCTGGCCCCTCATCTATCGCTGGCTCCTAGGGGAATTATATTTCTTCCAGCTCCAATTTCCTGTTCCCCTTCTCTTGGTCATGCTCATATCTCGCTTCCATCAGTGGTTTCTTTCTTTTGGCTCACATAATTTAAATTTGGAAAATCATTTTCTTGCTATCTCCACAGCATCATTTATGAGGCAATTAGTAACGCCCAAGGAAATTTAACAGATGATTTGGAGAGAAGGTAGGGGAGATGCTTACATTCCCCACAGGATAAAATAAATGGACCTGAAGCTACCTTGGCAAGCCCTATCTTCATCCATAATTAACCTGGAAACTCAAAAATGACTACCCTTGCTCCTCTAGGCCCACACTTTACCATCTTGCTAGAACTCTCTCCCCTCCAGTCAGAAAAATAACCACCGTTCAAAAAAATCCAATTGCCACAGAGATGGTTTCAGCTCATGGAGACTCCATGTCAGCTGTGGCCCACAGGCCTCGGATTGACTGACTTTTCAAAAGAGGGACTTCCAACCACCCATCTTTCAAGAGCTCTCCATGTGCCCCTCATACACGTCCTACTTTTGTCACTAATTTCAAGTCCAAGGACATAGGTTTGCTTGTTTTTTTCATATTTTGAAACAGAAATGGAATGGGCTCACATGAGGATGTGTCCAGGCTCCAGACTCATGTTGATTAGGGCAGAGCAGAACTACCCTGTGGGCTTCCCAGGCTGTAACTATGCGCATAGAAAGCCTCATCTTTTTCCTGCTCAACATGTATGTGTGATAAAATAGAACTTCTTTTTAAGTCAGTTCAGAGAGTTATTATCTCTAGTCAGTCTTGCCTGTTGGCTTGTTTTCCACAGAAATGATTTTTATATATTTTTAGACTATCCTGGGGGAGCATGTATCTTTAGCAGATCTTTTAGACTATTATTATCAGCAGTAGGAGTATACTTCAAGGAATAAGGCTGGTGAGGAATCTAGGTAGAAACTTATTTGGCTTATCTAAAGCTTGATGTTTCATCAGCTGCAGCAGGGCTGTGACCCTTTTACTATGTGTGTCCTAGTAGTAATAGTAATAATTTTTCTGAGATATGTAACTAATTTTAATTTTTTGAAGTTTAGAGCTTTATTCTCCTGTTTTTTTTTTAATTAAAAATCATTTTAGGGCTGATCCCCAGTAGCATAGTGGTTGAGTGCGGGACTGCGGCCGACTGGCTAGGTGGTTCAAATCCAGCAGCAGCAAGTCTGGGCCTCCCACTGCTACCAGAGGGCAGTGATGCCTTAAAAAAAAAAAAATCATTTTATTGGGGGTTTGTGCATCATTTTTCACCCTGTCTGATTTTTTTTAAATATTATATGATCACTGTGAAACATTTAGCACACAGCAGAAAGACAAGGAACAAAGTAACAACAGCCTCTAATCTTGAGATCCAGAGAGAGTCAGTGTTTAACATAATTGTGCATACTTTATAGTGCATATTTTACAGACTTTTTCTAATTACATGAATGCATCAAAGGTCTGTATACTGAAAATGGGAGTGTGCTACATACACTGTTTATCATGTGCTATTCTCCCTCATGAACTTCTTTCTACATCAGGGAATCTAAACCATCTTTTTTAAAACTGCATAAATGTTCAGCCATTTATGTAATCAATCCCCTATTGATAGAAATTTGAGTGACTTTCATTGCTATAAAAATCAATGCAGCAATGCACATTTGAATATCATCATCCTGGTGCACTTGGAGGATGATTTCCTTTGGATTAATTCCTAGAAATGGAAATGGGTAGGAAATATTTAGTTTGTACTCAGGAATCATATTTTTGATTAAATTTGATTATTCTCATAGCCAACATGCAAATGAATCTTAGTTTTTAGTCGTGTTTCAAAACAAAGTTATAAACAAGAAAATTGCACAAGAAAACATCCAAAGGCAGTCTGTTTTGTATTTATTAGCTTTTTTATCACTTAAACCAGTTTCTATACCTGAAACACCTGATCATAAAATCACTTGGCTTTGCATCAAAAGGACAGATTTCTAGACCAGATTGCCTACAGGCACTTCCAAGCTGTTTGCCAAGACAACATCCAGCATAATTCAAAAATCACACACAAGCAGTTCAAATAGCAATATAACATCATTTGCCAAAAGCAACATTAAAGTTTTAAACATCCCTCATCCCTTCAAGTTATCTTTTAAAAGATTAGCATGTGAGGCAATCCTGGCCCTCTGATTGCTGAGTCTCAACTTCAGACACAGGAGGGCACCGGTCCTCTGGTCATATCTTTGGAGGGCTGTCAAGTTTCGCAGACTGGCAAGAGAACAGATATCTCAGAAGAAGTACAGCCAGAATGCTCCTCAGAAGCAAGGAGGGTGAGATGTTGTCTCATGTACTTTGGACGTGTTATCAGGAGAGACTAGTTTTTGGAAAAGGGCCTTGATGTTTTGTAAAGTAAAGGGGAAGAAGAAGGAGAAGAGTTGAAGAAGGTGGAGGACGAAGAAGAAGGAGGAGAAGGAGGAAGGGGAGCAGGAGGAGGAGAAGACCACCCTTATTTAACAAGTTAGACTGACAACAGGAGCTGCAACAATAGGCTCACACATAACGACTATAAGGATGGTATGACCCGGCGGTGTTTCCTTCGGTTGTACACAGGGTCACAGTGAATCAGAATGACTTGTCTCCATGGCAACTAACAACAACAATCGTTGTGGAAGCAAATTGTCTCCTCTTCCTCTCTCAGAAGAGTTAGTGGCTTCAAACCACCAGCCTTTGGCTTGCAGCCAAATGCTTAACCACTGCGCTGCCAAGGCTCAGGCCCACACACACTCACGCTAATCTACACTCTCACACACTCTATGTCACACAAACACACCCACTCACACACACACTCTCTCATGCCCTTACACACACACAAACACACACTCACATACTTACACATGCTTTAGTTTTGGAACAGCCTCCCTTGGTTCTAGCTAACCTAACACCATTTAGTAAATCAGCAAACTATCATCACTTAGGGAATTAACTTTCTCTGATACGACAACTAGTGCGGAGAAGCTGAAAATGGTTTAGCAAACAAAATTTAAGCGATACAAAATTAATAATAGTGCTTACAATATAGAGCAAAGGTCGCAAAACCAGCCCAAGAACACCCAAATCGCAAGCATCAAGCACAAGAGTACCTAGCAAACAGACCTGCAAGAAAAGTGTTCTAGGAAACCTGCTTTCTAAAAATACATTGTCATCGAAACTACACTCACAGGATTTTGAAGAAGGATCTCGTGTGTGTATGTGTACCCCCAAAAAACTGAATTTTTTTCAAAGTTATGTTATTTTCTTTACAAAACAACTTTATCATTTCAAAGTACTCTCCATTACACTAAGCACATTTGTCAAATCTATGGTTGCATGCTTGGAAACACTTTTCTAACTCATCTGTTTGGATGGCTGACAGCACCTCCTTCATTTTTTTTTTCTGCACCTTTTCTACTTCCTCAAGTTACTACCCTTTTATGTCCCTCTTATTCGTGGAAACAAGAAGAAGCCCCACAAGACAAGGTCAGGTGAGCAAGGTGGGTGGGGCAAGAGAGGCATACTGCTTTTTGCCAAAAACTGGCACGCTGGGATGGCTGTGTGGGCGGGTGCATTTGTGGTGACGGCAGAACCAGCCCCCCATGCCCACCCCCCACTGCCACCAATTAGGCCTTTTTTGTTGCACACTGGTATGCAATCCTTTCAGCACCTCTGAACAGTCAGCTTGATTGACAGTCTGACCTGGTGGAATGAACTCCAAATGCACTACCACTCAACATTTTCATCCGCTTGGGAAGCTGATGGATATCCAGAACAAGGTTTGTCATCAGTCGACATGTTGCCTTTTTTGAAATGAGAAAACCACTCGGACACTTGAGTTTTTCCCATAATCCATTCATATAACTATTGTTTCTTTAAGTCACTGGTTTCCTGGGTCTTACAGCAACTCTGCTGATAGTAACATTACTTTAGTCAAGAGAAAAAGCACCGCTGAGTAAAGGGTTTTATACATGTGTAGGACTGCTTATCAGGTTCCCATATATGAATTGTCAATTTGTCTATCTTCAAAATATGGGTGACTGGATACTAGTTCCACATGTGTGAAAAGCAATCCTTTGAGTAACATTCCTTTTTGAGGGTGGAACTTGGCCTGGTAGACAAACATATCAAGGCAAAGCGAGCAGGAAAACAGCAAACAGATATCGGTCCTGGGCTGCCATTTGTTGGGTACCTTCAGAACGGTATGTCTGAGCCCATCCCTAGTCCACGGACCACCAATTCCTTCCACTGGGACTAGTGACCATCTGTTGCTGCTGCTGCTGCTGCTGCTGCTGAATCCATAGGCATTCCGGCTTAAAGTTCCAGGGAGTATTTCCATTTCTTGGTTCTGTTATAAGTGATCCTAAGGTAATGTCCAGTTCAGTAATTAGGGCTTACACTCAGGTCTTTCCCACGTAGCCCGTGAAGGGTGTGAAGGGTGTGGTGTACCTCAGAAGGACAAAGTCTAATGTCTGAGTTATTTATAGCACCTCACCTGATCCTCTGGGGTTGGTTGGAAAGAAAAATATTATCTGAGCTACTCTGAACTTCTCACTGATCTCTTTTGCTAAGGTTTTATTGCAAAAATAATAAGACCATGTATTGCATTTTTCATTTTGTTCTGATTTTTGTGTGCTTATATTTAATTTTTTCCTTTGAAGTAAATGAGCTATCATGTTTCATTTCATTTCCCAGTAAAATTCTCAACAAGAAAACCTTCACATTCTCTTTGTTCTCATCACAAACCTACATCTCACTAGTCATCCCCAAAGCGGGCACTCAAAGCCTTTGTGATATGCTTCAGATCAACTGCTTTGATCTTTGGACACCAGGAGTCCTAAGACTCTATCTTGCCAGGGTTCGAGGAAGCAGATGTACAGGGGGTTTACCCTGGCATCAGCTGTTGGTCTTCTATCTCATTAGGCTTTCTCAAAGCCTTCTTCTGAATGGAGAGAAAGATTGGGAAGGAGGGAGTGAAAACTTGTGTTATATCCTCACCCTAAATCACCTTTGATGGCCCTTCCTGCATAAACTATTACCCTGCCCACCATTCCCAACATGCTGGGCCTCAGACTAAATCCAACTGCCTGAGAGAAAACCTCTTCTACAGACAAAGCAACTGATCCCTGGTCCCAGCACCTCCTTTCAAAGTTTTTAACGGCTGTCTGACACATCTCCATATAAGTCAACTCCATCTCTTGGTGAGTTGGTTAGCGTGTACAGGAACCTGATAGGACAGAAGAAAACTGTCTCATGGAATTTCCAAGGTTATAAATCTCTATGGAAGCCACAGAGCAGCTGGTGGATTTGAACCACTAGCCTTCTGGTCAACAGGCAAGTTCCTTCCCGTTGCACCGCCAGGACTCCATTTATCTCCAGAGACACTCTAATTATATGAATATGAGAATGTGTCTGATTCACAACAAATACAGCACTGACGCAGGTTCTAGTCTAGTGCTGCAAAAAGGAATGTAAGATAGGGAGGAGGAAGCTGCCCACATTTGGCAATGCCCGCATCCTGGGGCCAATCCTTGCCCACCTCCCTAACCCTGACTGGCCCCACAGAAAGCAGAATTGGGGTAAGTGCAGGTGGAAGATAGGCAGGAGTGGATCAAGGATACAGGTATCACCTCCTACCAGATCAACAGGCACCAGGGCCACTACCTGTGGGGTCTTCAGTCGTTCCTTTGGAGTCTCTGGGTGTTGGGACAGGTGCGCTGTGGTGAGTCGCTGTGGTGAGTCCCTGTGTAATTATCCGTGGCAAGCACCTACTTAGTAACTCAGCTCCGCAGGTTCACACTTCCGTTCCCTGGAGCCACGTGCAGAATTCTGCCTGTAGAGGCAGAGCCCAAGTGTAACCACCTAAAACGCCTTCCCTCGTGATGCTGAGATGCCGAGAGAGAGAGCCCCAGGGCTCCACTGCTGCTCGACAACCCACCATGATTCCAGCAGGGCTGCAAGCTGCAGAAAAGAACTCCGGCAAATCATTTAGAACGAGGTATTATGTACTTCACAGCATTCATGGGAAGCTGGGAAAACTGGGCTCACAAACCCAGAAGCCAAACAAAGCAAACCCACAGCTATTAGAAGACGGGTTAGATTCGTTTCCCTGAGCCCCTGTAACATTTCTCCAAGATTCCCATTTCCAGACAAAAGCATCTCATCCTCCTCAGAAAACTATGCTCTTGTTAGGGTTGTTAAGTGTGCTCTAGGGCATTCCAACCAGAGGGACCACAGCCATGGGACAGCCCTGCCCTGGGGGGTTGGGGGTGGGGGGGGAGGGGGTGTTCCTGGCTATCTTGTCGTGGCAGGGAGAAGCCAGCTCTTCATTCTGCTTTGCCACTGGGTGGGTTCATATATCTAGCCCTTCAGTGGGTGAACAGTGCGTACCTACCCACTGTGCCACTGCTGCTAAAACTCAGGACCAAACTCACTGCTACGAAGTCTATTCTGACTCGGGGCCTCTGTCGGACAGAGGCGAAGTGTTCCTGTGGGTGTCTGACACAGCACCTCTTTCTGGGAATCGAGCGCCTCGTCTTTCTCTGGCAGGGTGGCTAACGGTTTCAAACAGCTGACCTGTGGCTATCAGCTGAACGTTTAACCGATGACACTACTAGGGCACCTCCAGGGTTGCTGGTTTCTCTCTCTCTCTCTCTCTTTCTCTCTCTCTCTCTCTCTCTCTCTCTCTCTCTCTCTCACACACACACACACACACACACACACACACACACACTTCCCATATTAGTTTTAATGTAAAAAAGGGTTGAAATGGCTAATATTTCCCAGGAAAATGTGCTTCCATCAGCATGTGATCCATCTCTCATTGGCAACATCTCACTTCTCTAACCTGGGCCCTTCAAATGTCTCAGCCAGTCAGGGCACCAGTTAAGTAACCTGTAGTTCCTTAGAAATATTCGCAAAGCAACATGGAAGCAGATGTGAACTGACAGCATGCAAAACAGCCATTGATGTGCTGAAAAGGCAGCGATTAGAGCTGCTTTAGGAAGAGGACTTGTTTGTAAAGAAGTCCCTAAGAAAGGGAGACTTGAATCCCATGTAAAAAAGACCAGATGGAGTAGCAGCGATGAAAGAGCCCAAAGAGCCACGGAGAGTGCACTTTAAAATGCTAAAAATGTGGCCTGTATACAATTGCCTTATGTATGGATCCTGATGGGAATTGTATGAGCCCCCAATAAAATGATTTATGTAAAAAAAAAAAAAAAAAAAAAGGAGGGGAAAAGAAGAGCTTATACCAAGGGCTCAAGTCAAAAATATTTGGAAATGAATATGCCAACATGTGTACATATATGCTCAATACAAATGATGTATTGAATGTTATAAGAGCCGCAAGAGCCCCCAATAAAATCATTGGGGAAAAAATGCTAAAAATAGCATGCCTAAATTCACAAAAAGTCATTCCTCTTTCTTAGATTTAGAGCGATACCAACACCTCCTTCTGGTATCCATCTGAGGGCTTTTTTTTTTTTTTTAAAGGAGGTTTGGGGTCAGTAAAAATTGCAACACAGTCATCTCACCAATCTGTCAGATTCTCTCTACAAAGATGAACACTGGTTACTACCTGTGGTTCTGGATAATATTTCACTTTCTTGTCCTTGTGTGTCTCCTTCAAAGTTTCGTGTACATGGCATATGTACTGTACAGTAGGGGGATTTTTTAAAGTACTGGATGTTGCTGTTAGAAAAGTGTTTGACAAATTACATAGCAAATTCCTAGCCACATCTGACTCAGCCAGACTGAGTCCTTTCCATTCATCTACCTTTCATTCAGCCACCTGCCTGCCCTGGAGGGCTGTGGGAGGGAAGGGAGGAGACACTCTGATGGGACATGAAGTCCCTTAAGGGGCTGCCTCAACTTCATCTTCTCAGCAAGAATCAAGCCAACACAAGCAGTGACACCAGAGGAGGCCCCCCACCCCATGATCTCTGGTGGAGGTGTGAATGTTCTGTGGATTTCTCAACCAGATGGTGCCCAGTCAGGAAGCAGAGAGGCAGGTGGGGAAAGGCAAGAGAAGGGAAGTTAAGAGTGCAAGCTAATCAGGAGCAAAGAAAAGGGAACGTGAGGAAAAAAACACTGTGAATCGGAGCCCCAAAACACAAAGACCTGGGAAGAATGGAGATGGCCCCTTACGTGATGGCACCGTACGTTTTGTTCTTCCCCTGCCCTGTATACAGCCTGCCTGGGCATAAGCGATTGTCAGCATTCCTGGCCTTTTCCCCCTTCAATTGGGTACACACAAACTGATAGCTGGTTTCATTTCATCCTTATCAACAATGACAGTATCATCATCACCGGATTAAATGGCCAAAATTCGATCTTCCTTCAAACCAAGTGGAGAAAATTTCCAGTCTGCCTGAAGCAACTGGAGGCTTAGAAACTACAGCCATGAGCACTAATTAAAAATCCACTGAGATTATCTTTTGCAAGGCAGACATGGTGGCCTGTAAAAAAGCTATAAAATTATTTATTTAGGCAGTGCATAATTTCTTTTTAAGTATGGGTAATAATATGAAGTCTTTCATCCACAAGAAGCACAAAACTTTTAAAAAGTCCTATATAAAAAACTTATAGTACTACATGTGTAAAACAGAATAGTAACAATAGCCATTAAGCCTACCGAATAGAACTTTTGAAAAATTTATTAACCAAATATGTCTTCTGTAAATGTTCAAGCAAGCACCCACTCTTAGTCTGTTCAGAAGTCCCACGTTCCTCCCTCTCCCCACACTCCCAAAGTACTACAACATGTGTGTTTATGCACTTCCGGTTCATGCATATATCTGTGTGTAAACACTAAAGGTGACAGCATCCTGGCCCACCCATATTCCAGTATGACATTCCCAATTGGAACAGCCAATGCACAGAGAGGACCGTAGAGTCAGACCCACACAAGATGCAAAGTCCCCTTACTGACCCACAGCACTACGGGGTGAGTGGGGGGCGGGGGGGGGCAGCACCAGAGACACAGTGAAGGAATTCTGTACAATCTGACCTCTCTTCCCCCCCAAAATAAAGCAGGGCATAACACAAAGGAGGCACAATAGAGCAACAAGGGGAGCAAAGCAAACAAGTCCCCAAAAAATTCTGAACATAAACTTCGAACTTGGGGGACAGGGCTTGGCAATGCCTCAGACCCGACCTGAAAACATTCACAAGGGTCAGCAGACAGACCTGGAACTATTCATAGGCTGTTAGTGTTTCTTTCTTCCTTTTTTCTTTTCATGTCTACCTATATAAAATAGGATAAAAAAAACCCTAGTGGAAAAAACAAAACAAAACAGGATCAAGGGTTCCGGGGAGGAACAGGGGAGAGAAGATGGGGGGAAAGAAGGGGTCACCACCAAGCCCAGGAATAAGGGAACAACCAGTGGTCTAAGACTGATGGCCAGGAGGACACAGAATGCCTGGTGGGGTTCAATCAAGTGCAAGGCAGCCGAGGGAAAGTACAGAGAGCCAAATGAAGGTCGAACATGATAGTGGGGCAGGAGGAAAGTAAAAGGGAATAGAGGAAGGAACTAGGAGGCAAAAGATATTCATAGAGGTATAAACGGACATGTACATCTATAAACATACTGAAATATAATGACAGGGATATAGGTCTATGTACATATATTTATCGGTAAAGTATTACGGTAGCAAATGGGCATTGAACCTCTACTCAATTCCTCCCTCAATGTAAGAACACTTGG
>PVJH01043903.1:0-13322 GCA_004026705.1 Nesogale talazaci | reverse complement strand
CTTGTTTCTCTGGGTGTCCCCGTATAACTCGGTAAGGTGGCTAGGATGCGCCCCGCCCTGATCTGAACCGCTAATCGCTAACAACGACCGTCTCTCCTCACATGGTATCATCCACCAGAGTTAGGCGGCCAAGACCCAGCTCAACCCTAAGAAAGCCCCAGTGGTCTAGTGGGGTATCAATGGTGCCGCCAAGCACCGGGTGGCCAGTTCAAAACCACCAGCTGCTGTGTGGGAGGAAGAGGAGACTGTACCACCAACCCTAATAGAAGGTGGGATTTCTGGGGGCTGAGCCCCGGTGGCGTAGTGGTTGAGTGCGGGACGGGGGCCCACGGGCTGGGCGGTTCAAATCCAGCAGCAGCTCTCCAGGAGCAAGGCTGGGCCTCCCACTCCCACCAGAGGGCAGTGATGCAAAAAAAAAAAAAAAAGATGAGATTTCTGCTTCAGGACACATCATAGACTCCGCCCTGCGCTATGCTGCCTTTGTACGCCAGCAGTTGATCAACCCCCCCAAGCCAAAGGACACTCACTGCCGTCACGTCTGCCTCATAGCAACGGGTAGACCTGCCCCTGGGGTTTCTGGGACTGTAACGCTCGCTGGACAGCCTTCTTCTGTGGAACAGCCCGTGGATTCAAACTGCCGACCTCGAGGCCCATTGTGTAACCACAGCGCCCCAAGGACCACAAGTCCCTATCACGGCACTGCCAAGCTTGGGTTTGCTTTCTAACGTCTTCTGCCTCCACTAGGGCAAAGGAAGTGGTTATAGGTCAGTGACATGAGTCATATTCAGGCCATCAAGGATGCTTGGGAGGATGTGGAGATGGGGGGGCCTCAGCAGAACCCTCTGCCTCCCAGCAGGGAGGGGGCTGATGAAGAGGAGGCGGCACCCTCCCTCCTACCTGCACGGAGGCCGAGGTCCCAGGCAGAGCGCTGGCCCGCTTTTCAGGTGACTGCCTGGGAGACTGGTGAGCCCCACCCCCATCTCCACCCCTCCCTGTCGGGCTGACCTTGGCCGTGGCAGTGGCGGGTTCTGCTTCCTGGTGCAGGAGCTGGGGCAGGCGTTGACAAAACCTCAACACCTAACAGTTCTGCCCCAGAACCGCCACTGCCGCAGCTTTGGGGGAGGCGTGCGAATGGATTCGCCGAGAATGTTCTCTGTGACAATCACCTGAGCGTCGTGCCTTGGTCTTTCATCTGTGCCCCACCTGCCCCTCCATCTGTTCCTCACGGTTTATTTAGAACTCTGCTCCAACATGGCCTCTTCAGAGATGAGAAAGTCCCACCCTGCACCCCACTTCCTTCCCCCCCTCTTGCGGTTTTGGGTTTTTTTCCCAGGAGCTTGTCCACAGCTGGCATGACCAATTTGCCCTCCCCGTTGCCACCTCTCCCCAAAGAGAACAGGGTCACCCCTGGGGACAGTAGTGATCTCTGCCCCGTCCTCGCAGGGTCTCCCTTGGTGTGACAGGCCCTGGGTGGCAGAACAAGGCAGCCAGAGGCTGGAATCAGGCCTCTGTACCACCTGCCAGGGAAGCCTGATGACACAGGGCTACAAGCCACAAAGTCAACCATTCCACTCAGACGTCTAGCAACCTTCCAGGTCAGGGCAGACCTGCCCCTGGGCTTCCAAGACGGTCACTCTGCAGACCGTCTGCTTCCGAGGAGCAGGAAGCCGCGTCCGTCTCCCCCAGGGTGGTTGGTGGTTTCCAGCTGCCGACCTTGTGGTTGGCTGCCCCACCTGTAACCACTGTGTAACCTGAGGCCAATGTCAAGGGACCACAGGGTCTTGAACACCCCAATTCAGTTCCTCGCACTCATCTTCACACCCCACGCTCCCAGCAGGCCCAGGTGTCTGGGGGCGACGGCGTTGGACAGTTCAGACTCGACATCTCTCCGCTGCCAGGTCCGCTCTCTGGAGGGCAG
The DNA here is from genome assembly GCA_004026705.1 of Nesogale talazaci. Classification (NCBI taxonomy): domain Eukaryota; kingdom Metazoa; phylum Chordata; class Mammalia; order Afrosoricida; family Tenrecidae; genus Nesogale; species Nesogale talazaci. The sequence continues at coordinate 11,404 of PVJH01043903.1, read as the reverse complement.
GGAGCCCGTCTTCCCGCTCACGCTGCCCGGGCACTCAGGACGGGTGGTGACTGTCTGGCACTAAGTGGCGGGCGAGCCTGTGGCCGAGAGGCCCTGTTCTGCTGTTTCCTACCCTCCCTCTCCCTTCCCCCAGGGAAGGATGAAGCCAGCAGCGTGGAGGTCACGTGGCCGGACGGCAGGATGGTGAGCAGAAACGTGGCCAGCGGGGAAATGAACTCGGTGCTGCAGATCGCCTACCCCCTGGACGAGACTAACCCTCAGGACCCAGCCCCGCTGGAGGTGGGCAAAGGCGCAGGCGTCTAGCCAACACGGCAGAAAGCCCTGTCACCCTCCTGCCCCAGCCCTGCAGGCTGCAATGGGGCCCCCAGGGCACTGCTAGCATTGACAGGGGGGACCCCCAGAGCGACCCCTCCAGCACCTTTGCACCTGAATCTCTTCCACCCTCACATAAGCCCCAGGCATTGGCGGGGGGGTGGGAGGGTATTTTTGCACGCATTTCACAGAGGAGGTCAACAGGAACCCGCACAGGCCTAGCAGGCCGCACAGCCAGTGTGGGCAGAGTTAGGAAGCTGCCATGTCTCCCTGCCCTCCTGCTCTTGGCTTGTCTCTGCTGGGGCCTCCCGTTGCTGCCCAAGATGGGGCTCGGGCCCCCGCAGCCTGGTGTCCAGGGCTCCGTAAGGAGGGACTGGAGCCGAATCCGGAGAGCCTACCTCTGACTCAATTGCAATAGCAGGAGTCACCCAGGAGGAAGGGCCGGGGAAGCAGGCTGCTAACCGCTCCCCAACCACAAGAGCCAGGACCATGAGGACCTGCGCTTCGGTGCCTCCGGGCAGTTGGGGACTAGAGGGGTGCTTCTCCTCAGGGCTCACCATCCCTGCTCAGTCGAGCCTTTCTACCGAGTACAACATTAATATGCCCTAAGGCTCCTGCCCTGCCACCAGGCTGCTGTCTCTGAACACACACACACACACACACACACACACACACATTATAAAACCCCCACCACGTTGGGGTGACCAGGCCCCCAACTCTGTCTCAGCATCAGTGACTTCAAATCCCAACCAACCATTCCCCCACGTGGATTTCACCCCTCGTCCCAGCAGGCCTGACCCGAGAGCAGCTTGCAGGAGCTCCCCCTGGCTGGTTCGTAGGGGGGTAGGTGGAGGTGGGCTGGTGAGTTTGTCTTAACCCTCCTTACACCTTTCCCCTGCCTGACACCCAGCCCATCCCGGGGCTGTGGTACAGGAGAGAGCGCTTCCGCTGGAAGGGAGCCTCCCAGCTGCCAAAGAGTGGAACTGTATCCGCGCTAGACCCCCTGTTCTCAGTACAAGGGAGGGGGTCCTGCAGGGAGGGACTAGCCCTGGCCCAGAGCTAAGAGTTCTCCGCATTCGAGGTCAGGTGGCAGCCCCTCTGCAGCCTGAGATGGAACCTTCTCCACTCACCAGTGTCTCTGTTTTCACCCACCTTGCAGTGTGGCCAAGGATTCTCCCAGCAGGAAACTGGACATTGCATGGGTGAGTGGCCCTCAGGCACCAAGAGGTGGGGCCAAGGCCAAGCACTGCCCCCATCAGCCCCGGCATGACTGAGTGGCAGACCGGAGGCTGGAGAGGCGGGTGGGGAGTGCGTTTTCTGGCCCTGGAGTTCCAGGTGCCCAGGCTCCCACTGCGTGACTCACCGGGGTGGGTGGGATGGTGGCAAGCTGAGTCGCTGCCGTCTTGGGCTTGACAGCACCTCCTGGTCGGGAAGGCAGAGAATGCATGGGGCAAGGGGTCTTGGGCTGCAGGGTGCACATCCAGCCTCCAGGAGAGCTGCCCCTTTCAGCTGGGCCAACAGGGAAGCCGCCAGCACCGGGCTGGCTGCCAAGGCTGGATGTCACCAGGGAGCGTTGGATCAAACAGGGAGTGGGGAAGGTGCCACCTTCTGCAGTGGATGGAGGGGGTAAAGGTGGGGGGTGGGGAATGCTCGACTATCAGGATGGCAGCTCTGAAAGTCACAGGGTCCAGGGAAGAAAAAGAGCAGCTTAGCCACCACGAGGCCTTCACCCCAGGGTCCTTCAGTTCAGGGAGCACACAGGGCAAGGACAAGCCACCTTCCTTTAGGTGCGAGTTTCCCAAAGTAAGAAGTACCAGCCCATGGGGTGGGGTGAGGTGGGTGCTCGAATGAACCAGGGGATCTACAAAAGCAGCTATCTCATTTTTAATGGAGGGAGGAATTGCTGAGTAAAAAAATTTTTTTTTCCCGAAAAGGGGCCAGAAGGCCCAGTAAGTGTAGAAATCGATGCTTCAGACCAGGAGTGGGAAGCCTTTTACCTGCCCAGGAGAATTAGATGTGTGTATAACATCATTCAAAGGCCGTACTGGTCGCACATTGAATTAGTTCAGCCCTCGTGTGACGGCTTCTCTGTTGTGAGGCCTGGGGTGGGAGCTGGTATCGATGATCTGGCGGGCCTTCTGCAGCCGAAGGCCTGACGTTCCCCACTCCGGCTTCGACCCTGAGGTTCTAGACAGATGGTGGGGAGGGCCTGGGAGGTGCACCATGGGGCTGAGAGCAGGCCATGAAGGGAAGGCGTGAGGGGAGAGCTTTGCTGGTGGAGGGACCGCAGAAGCCAAGACTGGTTGACGGAGGGTGGCCTGGGGCCGGAGAGGAGGTAGCAGGAGACGGGGCCAAGCCCAGGTGGGGCTCCCAGGCTGTGGTAAGGCATCTGGGTTCTCTGGTTAGCACCATGAGGAGCAGAGGGATCACAGGACGTGATCCGTGTTCTTCAAAGATCTCTGGCTGCAGCTCTTCCAAGTGGGTTGGCCGGAAGAATGGAGGCCAGGAGACCAGGCAGGAGGTTGCTGCAGACATCGAGGTGGGGGCGGGGGTGGTGGCCAAGGAGTAAGAGGTGGACAGAGGGCCTCTCTGGGAGAATGGACACAGCCTGCTGTCTAATAAGGAGCCCTGGTGGTGCTCTGGTTTAAGCATTGGTCTGTGGTTCAAATCTGCCAACTGTTTTTAAGGTGGGGAGGGGTGGGTGATGAGAACTGTCCCGGGTGCCCCTCCCTGAGGCTGCTAAGGGTCCGAGTTGACCTGGTGGCAGTGAGTTTGGGTGTGGGTTGTAGATATTTCATTGTGTGTGTTTGTGGGTAAGGAAAGGGGGATCCTTGGATTTGGGGTTCAGACGGCTCTTTGTGGAGTTAGGGAGCGTGAGAGAAGGCAGAGGGTGTGGGGAGGCTGTCTGAGGTGCACAGAAGCATTCACGCGGTGCTTCCGGTGAGGTCATTGGAGCCAACGAGATAGGAGATTCCCGATCCCGCGGGCACAGGGACTGGCCAAGAGAACGCCTGGTGAAGGGCAGGGAAGCCAGAGCAGGCCTGAGCCCGCCAGCCATGCAAACAGAAGTGAGGGAGACGGAGGCCCAGAGGCACCTGAACTAGCTGGTACTCACTGCCCACGGCTCCCCCACCCCCGGCCGAGACTGAGCGGCTCCCCTCACTCGCCTTGCAGACACCAACGAATGCATCCAGTTCCCGTTCGTGTGCCCTAGAGACAAGCCCGTGTGCGTCAACACCTACGGCAGCTACAGGTGCCGGACCAACAAGCGGTGCAGTCGGGGCTACGAGCCCAACGAAGACGGCACGGCCTGTGTGGGTGAGTGGAGCCCCGGCCATGCCCGGCAGCCAGGGGACATCCCTGCCCCAGGGAGGCCCCCATCGAGGTTTCCAGGCCTGGCCATCTCCTGGCTGGCCCCAGGCTCCTTAGATTCACCCCGTGGGTCTCCAGGGAAGACCCTGGCCCAGACCCCAGACCCGGCGTGGCCCCCTGAGCTACTGTGTCCCGCCCGCCCGAGGCTCCCCTCCGCCTCCTTCCTGTCCGCTCCATTTATTTCCAGAAATAAATGCTGCTCCAGGGTAGCCTGCCTCTTCCTATCTGGAATACCAATGTGGCCCAGGTGGTCTGAATTTCTGAATGGTGTTTGTCTTCTTTCCTCTGCCCCCCATCCCGCCCCGCCCCACCCCTTTCTCCTCCTCCCCCGCCCCTTCTGTTTTGTTTGTTGTTTTTCTCTCCTTCTCCATCCTTTCTGCAGCTCAAGTGGCCTTTTTAGGTGGGTATCCCTCTGCCGCATTTAGACTCTCTGAACCTCTCTCTCGAGCCTCCTATCTTTCTTTAGGCCTTGGACTTTGCCTTCAGTTATATGCACTTTAAATCCCATCAATAAAAAAAGGAGAAAAAAAAAGCCTAAACTAAACTAACAACTTTTGTGGAACACTAAGTCTCTCTCCTGCTGCCTGTCTCTCTCCACGCCCGGTATCTCCTGCTGCGAGCTCCCAACTCTTGACTGGCCAGCAGGGGTGGCCATCTTTGAAAAGGGAAGTGAGAGAGAGAGAGAGAGAGAGATACACTGACACTTAATGGTGTGTGAAGGCTCTCTTTGCATGGTTTTTGGTATTTTGTTGTTTTGAGAAAACAGAAAAGGAAAGCCTCCTCCCCAAGCCCCATCCAGCCTCCCCCAGCCATCCAGAAGCATCAAGACAGTCCTATCTTTTCTGTATCCTCCAGTGTCCTGAGCGGCTTAGTTTGCCCTTAACAAAGATGGCTCCCGGGCGCCACTTGCTGGGTTGAGTTCCCAATGTATCCTGTGCCTGCTGGCTTGACCTGTGCTGTTCCTGCTTTGTGCACCCTGACTCCTTGCGCGAGAGAAAGCCATATGGGGGTTGGTGGGGATGCTGGGGGCGGGGGGAAGGGGGCCCTTGGGGACTACTCAAGATAAACATGTTAAAGTCTGAATCTGCAAAGTCTTCCAGTCTCTCTCCTGGAGAAATTAATGCCAATAAATGCTCTGCTGGATGTTAGTGCCTAGCTGATGGGGGTGGGGGCGGGGAAGGGGAGCGTCTGGGTCAAGGACTTGGGAAGCAAATCACGATACAAGGCAGGGAAAGACCCACCACCGCCATGGGCATGTGCCGTGGCTGGGGGGGTGGGGGGCCTGTGGGCGGGGCAGTTGTTCACCTGGGGGAACAGGGTTTGGATCAGGGAGGCATCACCATGCAGGAGCAAGGGGCAGACATGAAGGGAGAGGTTACTTTTCCATTCCAGAACCTTCGTTTCCCTCATCTAAAGAACACGAGAGTGGGACTGGCTTACCAAGACCCCCTTCGTCCTTGAGGCTGGCTGTGGGCCGGGCTCACATTACCCAGCTCTCTCGAAAGAACCTTGTTCCCACCCCACCCCACCCCCATCTTCCCTGCAGCTTGCTTGGAACCAGGAAGGCTACTACTTTGGGAATAACGCAGCCAGCCTTGATATTGAAGGTTCCCGCCGGCCTCCCTTATAAATTACAGATCTATTCTTCACGGGGGGGGGGGGAAAGCGTCACCCCAAGATATAATAAAATCACACTTAAGAAGGCAGCCAGCCTTTTAAAAACCTATTTAGCAACAACAAAGAAAAACACCCAACCACTTTCTGATGTAATAATAATGCTTCAAATAAATCACCAAATATGAATTCCTCATAGCCAGTGCAGTTGTTGGTTTTTTGTTGTTGGTTTTTTGTTTTTTTGTTTTTCACGCTTGGAACAGGCGCTGAAATGAAAAGTTCTAAAATAAAAACAGCCACAATTTCACGGAGAAGCGTAGACCAGCTGCACAATCACTCCCGCCCGGGAGCCCACCACCCAGTGTGGACTTAGCGTTAGAGGCCCAGGGCCCCTGGGGGGCGGGGGGGTGGCTCAGAAAGATGAAGTGGGCTGCCCAGGCTCACAGAGCCAGCTGGTCCCCCAAGGCCGGGCGGGAGCCCTTTGTCACCAAATGGCCTCCGCTCCTTTCAGTAGATGACAGGCAGCTCTGTCCCCGTTCAGGCTCCATTCCCTAGTCGTGCTGGAAGCTGCCGCTTTCCGAGACATCAGAAAAGCCCAAGGCCCCAGAGACCGGGGTTCTAAGCATAGCAGGAAACAATAAGACGCAGTGCCCGTTGACGGGGCACACCACTGCCCAAGGAATAAGGCCCAAGGGCCACGACAACTGGTAGGACTCGGTGTCAAGGACGTGACGGCAAGCTGCAGGTGGGGGCTGCCTCAGAAATCATAGCCATAAGCCCCTGCGCCTGGAGTGCCTCCCCACAGGCTGCAGGCGTGTCGGTCCACGTGGTGGGTGAGCCACGTGAGTTACCAAGACGAGTGCAGTGTGCCCCCAGCCGTTAGAAACCCAGCTACAGCTTCCGGACTCAGGGCGCTACAGCAACTGCGTGCGCTTCATGCATGCACTCCCTCAGCAAATACTGGTGGAGCACGTACAGTGTGCCAGGTCCGGAGGAAGGCTCTGGGCTTACACAGGTATATAAGGTGACGGGGGGGGGGGGGGGGGGGGGGGGGGGGGGGGGGGGGGGGGGGGGGGGGGGGGGGGGGGGGGGGGGGGGCGGTGTGTGAACAGTCTGGCCAAGCCCTTGGATTGCTACGCGCTCTCTGCGTTCCTTCCTTCCTTCACTTATTGAGCAAGCAGACATGAAGAGTCTGCTGTGTTCCGTCCAGGAGCCCTGGTGGCCTGGTGGATACGTGTTGGGCTGCTAACCACCAGGTCAGCAGTTCGAGTCCCCCGGCAGCTCTGCAGAAGAAAGATGAGGCGGACTGCTCCTCCCAAGGATTTACAGCCTCCAACACTCAGAGGGTCTGCCTGCGCCAGCCTCAGAAGTCAGGGGCTTCTCCGCTTTCCTCTGTGTCTCCCATCCCTCTGGCGCTGAGCACAGGCCAGGTGACCTTTCGATTAGAGCCTCGGTGCCTGGGTTCACTTAGAGTCGTCTTGGATCTTAAGCAGAAACAGCAAGTGCCTGCAGGGGCAAAGCACGCCAATCAGCGCGATGGGCCAGGAAGGGATTATGGACTTGAGGGAGCCCAAGTCCTAACCGAGGGGGCAGCCGGCGCTTGCTCCAGCCCAGGAACAAGGTGGCCTATGCAATCAGCCCTGCCTAGTTGTAACTGTTTACAAGAGAAGCCACATCCTAATAAAAATGATAATGTTATCACTTTTCTTCTGCAACAGGGAGAGATCCACTCTTTTCCCAGGAATGCAGCCCCTTAGAGGACAATAATAGCTTCCACTGGATAAGCACTGCGTGCCTGGGTGGGTGCTAAGCTCTTTACAAGAATTAACTCGCTTAATCCTCACATCGGGCCCCCGGGGAAAGTGCTATAATTACCCCAGTTCCGCAGATAAGCTAAGTGCCTGGGCCGAGGTGGCACAGCTGGAAAGACTAAGGCAGAGTTCAATCCCTCACACTTGGGCTCCCCGGCGCCTCCTCTGAACCCCATTCCTTCCTTCTGCGGGGTGAAACACCACCACCACCACCACCACCATCCCCCACGTCAAGAGCGGTGCAGAAGTTGCTGGAGAACCAGGCGTGCTGTCCAGAAGAGACAGGAGCGAGGAGATAGCCACGACTCACCCTGCAGGCCGCTGCCAGCCCTGCTCGGGGAAGGTGCCATTCCGAAAGCCAGGAGTTTGACTGTATTGCTCTGGCTGCTATGGCCCCCTCCCAGGGTGTGGGCATCACCCCCAGACCAGCACCCCGGGGCAACAGCCCGAACCGCAGCCTCACTCCCGCGGCACATGAGTGCCTGGACTCCCAGCCCCACCGAGGCCAGAGGCTGAACACCCATTTCTTCAGGGAGCCAGCTGAGCTTGTGCAGCCAGCCTGGGACCGAGACCCTTACCCAGAGGCTGGGAGACGAGCCAGGTTCCTCGTGTTCTCCCCTTCCTTCCCCAGCGTCTCTCTCCTGTGTGGGCCGGACTCCAGCCACAGCCTGTCAGGGGCTGGTGTTGCCCGTCTCCTTAGCAACTGGAGGACAGAGAGCAGAGCACGGCCGGTTCACTCCACAGATGCTGCCGCCCGCCTCCCTGGGCTGCTCACCCTCGTGGGAAGCTGCTGCTGAACAGAGAACGGGTCAAAGGGCAGGCCATGGGAGGGGAACATGAGAAGCCAGAGGAAGAGAGACAAAACCGTCCCTGAGGATGGGAGATAGCATTCACAGAGGGCTGAGAACTCTCCACGTGTCTCCATAAATGTGTTTTTCCGATGACATGATCAACGAAACCGGGGTCGTGAATTACCCAAGGCCCAATAGCCAGTTCAGTGGCAAAGCTGTCAGTAAAGCCCAGAACTCTGCCGCGGAAGCCGGTGTTCTTCCACACGGTGCTCTGCCTCCTCCAGGTGGTAGACACCCAGACAGATTGTTGTGCCAACCGACTGGACACTTCCACTCGTAATGGTTTGGGAAATCGGAGGGGGCTTCTAGACTCCGTGGGCTGTATTTCCATTACTCTTCCACTCCACTTCTCTGCAAACCTTTTGAAGCCCTCTCTTACGAGGGAGAGTTGAGGCATACAACTAGGGTGTCATAGACGCCCTGCTTATCCAAAAGCCTCAGCGGGGAAGCTCTTGCTATTCAGCATTCTCCATCAAGACCCGGCACTTCTGAAGGCCTCCCATCCTGTCCCCATTCAGTGTTCTTTGAGTTTGGGGAAGAAAAAGTCATCTGAGGGGCCAAGATCAGGGCACGGGGGGCGGGGGAGGGAGAGGGGAAGAGCTGTAATAGGGTTGGTTCACAAAACCCTCATGGAAAAGCCCTTGGCTGAGATGCAAAACATTTGCTCCTGCTGCTTTTCTGGCCTCTTGCTCACCGATGTGGTTTCCGGTTTTCTTACACTGCTCCATAGCTCCATGGGGCTGCTATGCCCCATCCGTGCACCGCCCTGTGTCCCTCGAGGAAACCTATCAAGAGTCCCCTTGGAGAGCCCTGAACAACCTCTGAGCTGACCTCTCAGCCTTGAACTTCCCTGGCCGGGAAGAGCCTCTTGAAAGCCCCTGGTTGGATAGGATTTTTTTTTTTAAGGCAGCCCCAATGAGACAAAGACGAGCGTGTTACTGAGGGGGCTTCGCCGGTGACATAGACACGTGCTGTTAAGACCCATCTGGGGCACGTGTCAGCTGGAGCCCCGGAGCAAAGCTTCTTGACTCACGCTCATAGACAAGCGGACAACACAGGCAAAGCTTCCCACCACAGTAACCGCAGGCCCTAGCAGTCGTCACAAGCAAGGTAGACACTGAGCTCAACAGGGATCCGTGCGGGGATGGGAGCGGGATGCCATTCTCCATCAAGAGGCATCTGAGCTTAACATGGGTGAGCACCCTGGGGCCTCGGTCAGCTCTGCTGTGACATGGGGCCGCTTCCTACCTCCCAGAAACAAGACAATGTGCCGTACGTCCCGGGCAGCTGCCAGGAGTGACACAGCAGGTCTGCCACAGGGAAGGCTTGGGGCTTGTGATTCCAGGGCCTTGCTTATGCAGTGCTGCTGGGGAGGGTTCTGAGCCAAACCTTTAGTGAGTGCCACCCAGCGGCCCCAGTCCAGAAGACCTGCTGCCATCGACCCTGTTCCGACTCACAGCAACCCTGGATGCTCAGGTTCCCTGGGCTGTAAATCCCTACGGGAGCCCACAGCCTCATGGTTCCCCCAGAGGGCAGCCGTGGACTTGCTCCATTGGCCTGGTTGTTAGCCACTGTCCAGTATGTATCTGACAACACCCACCACTGCACCTTTAACCCCCACCCCCACCCCCAATAAATTAGAAGCCTTACTAAGTGGTGCCATTCAGGATGGAGCCCAGGTCTATCCGGTATGGAAACTTACGCATCCTCCTGCACATCCTGCTGTCCCCCTGGGGCACCCAGGTCACCGGGGAGTCCCCAGTATGGGAGCTACCAGGGTCTCAGCCTCACAGAGAGCTAGCACACCCTTAGCCCAGATGTGGCGGTACCGAAAGCGGCCATCAGGGGGCAGAGCAGCGCTGGCCAGCAGGCTGAGCTGGCGTGCCTGTCCCCTGGTTCTCACCGCGTGTCAAGGCCAGAGGACAGTCTGAAGGCCATTAAGGAGCTGGCAGGGCGAGGGGTCCGCTGGGCTGCACGAGACAGAGGATTCGGGGGCCTGGAAACAGGCCTCAACCGCAAGACACACAGGGAGGGGTCATCAGGGGTGACCGGATTGTTCAGATGTGGACACAGGCTCAGAAAAGAACAGTGACTTTCTGGCCTTTGTCACCGGGCCAAAAGGGTCTGATTTTCCCATTAAGCAAGGTGAGCACAGGCTGACGGGTTTGCTTCCCGTCTGTCGTGAGTCATATGAAGTCCATAAATCCTTCTCAGAAATGGATATAAAAGACATCTGTCTTTTCAGTCGACCTCTCACGTGTGGGTGTCCCTGTGGTCAGGGAAGAAGGGGTGTCGTGAGCAGGGCCAGCACGGAGAGGGGGTGAGGGTGGGGCAGAAAGAGGAGTCTGTGCCCCCCGCCTTCCCAGAAAGTGCCCACCCAAACCTGCCAGAAACAAAACAGCCTGTTTGATGTTCATTGCCATCAAATCCATTCTGACTCAGCAACCCCACGTGGCAGGGCAGGGTGGGCCCTCGGGGACGTGGGCTGTAATCCTTTTTTGTTCGCTTGTTTTTCATTTTATTGGGGCCTCATAGAACTCCCATCACAATCCATACCGACATCCACTGTATGCAAAGCACATTTGTACACTTGTTGCCATCATCAGTCTCAAAGCATTTTCTTTCCACTTAAGCCCCTGGGATCAGTTCCTCATATGTTCCCTCCTTCCTCACCCCCCTCCCCCATCCACGAACCCTCGATAATTTATAAGTTATTATTTTGTCATATCTTACACTGTCCGATGTCTCCCTTCACCCACTTCACTGTTGTCTGTACCTCAGGGAGGAGGTTATATATTAGATCCTTGTACTCGGTTCCCCTTTCTACGCCTTCCCTCCAGCCTCCCAGTATTGCCACTCTCACCACTGGTCATGAAGGGATCATCTGTCCTGGATTCCGTGTGTTTCCAGTTCCTCTCTGTACTAGTGTACATCTTCTGGTCTAGCCGGTTTTGTTAGGTAGCATTGGGATCATGATAGTGGGGGGAGGAAGCATTGAAGAACTACAGGCTATCGTCTTTAGCCATCTCCGAAGCCCCTGGGGACAGTTCTATCCCGCCTGCAGGATCTCAATGAGTCGGCATCCACTCCGTGGCAGTGAGTTTGCTCAAGCCATCTTCAGGCAGATGGCTTCCTGAGAAGCCTGTGAGTGGGTTTGAACCACCGACCTTTCAGTTTGCCACTGAGCGCTTAACCACTGGGCCTCCTGAGACAGTCCAGGGGTCCAGAAGAATCCCTGTAAGGCAGCTCCTTTTTTGTGGCTGGCCCCAAGGGATCCAAGAATTTCACCCCTTGAAATTATTACCTGCCTGGCCAAAACACACACATACACGTAAAGAACTAAGGGCCACTAACCTTTTTCTGCCCCAGATCTGGTGCAGACCACCATGGCATGGAGAGGAATGCACCCAAGTCCTCCAACTTCTTGTGGGGACAGTGTCAGAG
>PVJH01043902.1:0-13319 GCA_004026705.1 Nesogale talazaci | reverse complement strand
GTGAGCCTCAATCCCACGTTCCCAGCTTCCAGATCCAGGGCTTCAGGACTCGAGGCATCGACCTTGTAATTGCAGGGAAGGGACACCTGCCCAGAGAGAGGACACCTCTGCAAAGAGACCTTCAGCACAGGTAGATCATCTCTGAGTCCCACACACCCTCCGCAACCAGCCCTCCTACAGCAGTGACTGCCCTGTCTCTCCGCCCGCTCTGGCCCTCTGCAATTCCCTGCACGCCCAGCTGAGACCGCTGTAACCATGAGCCCCCAAGGTCCCAACAGCAGCAACAGGGTCCCTCCTCTCCCTGCCTGGAGGAGTTTGTTCCGCAGGCTTGTCCCTCCGGGAATTCATCCAGGACACACTTTCCCTGGGCGCCCCCTCTCTCCCTTACTCCTTCCCCAGGACCTTACATGGCCAGCTGGGCAGGGTACTGTCAGACAGGGAGCCTCTGCCAGCCAGAACTCAAAACAAACTCAGTGCCCCATACAGACAGGGCAGGGCGGGAATCCTGTGGGCTCCTCAAAGGGCTGTGTTGCTGCTGCACAGTGTCGCTTGTGGGGGGTCTCTGATTCAGGGGGACCCCTGCCCCTTCAGTGAACAGCACATGCAGAGTCTGAGCCTGTCTCCACACAGCCCACCTCTGGGTGGACTTGACCTGCCGCCTCCCAGCTAAGAGTCCACTGCTGGCTCACCTGCACCACCAAGGGCTGCGGAGAGCCAGGCGGCCACTGGGAGAGTCTGCTTTCTCACCCCTGCAGCCCGAATGACAAAACCTACCTACAGACAACAAAACCGCCAGGGCCATCAACTCAATCTTGGTTTGTAGGGACCCTCTGGGGCAGGGGTCCTCAAACTTTTTAAACAGGGAGCCAGTTCACTGTCCCTCAGACCATTGGTGGGCCGGACTATAGTTTTTTAAAAAACTACGAACAAATTCGCCGCGGGCCCTGCAAGAGTCGGCTGCTAAGCAGGAAGGCAGCGGCAGCAAAAACACCAGGAGGGCCGGATCAATGTCCTCGGTGGGCCGCATGTGGCCCGCGGGCCAGGTGACGGAGCACAGGGCGACTCCTGGAAAGCTGGGTTTTGATAGAAGGAATTTGTCTCTCGAGCTTTCTTCCCTTGTGGCGGTCATGTACTCTTGTGTCAATTTCAGGATTGGGAGTGTAGGGATGGAGTCAACCTGTCTATCTGGAGATAGCCAATGATAGCCTGTCGATCTGTGTGGGCATGGCTTTCTCCTGAGAATTCTGGGAAATCTCGCGGTATTTCCCTGCTGGAGGCGAGAGACTTACAGCTCAGTCCTTGGGAGACATTGCAGCTGACAAGACACATAGCAGCATGCTGACAGATCCTGAGCCCTGGAAACTGGAGGAACCACAGGGAGATCCGTCAGCCCTGAGATGCTTCTACCACCACTGGATACACAAGACTCTGCACCCACTGGCCTGTGATTGTCCCAGTGTCATTGCATGTGCCTCGTGAATCTAAAGAAGACTTTATTGACTAGTATCAGGCATGGGGGCTAATATCAGACATGTGCACTGGACTGGGTTGGGCTGCTTTCTCAATGTTCCATTCCTCTTGTGTATAAACCTCTCCCTCATATACATATGTGTGTTTATGAATTTATTTCCCTGGTCTACCTGGACTAACACATCCCTACAGGAAGCAGAAGCCATAAACTGCCTACAAATCCTGAGCCGGAGGGGGGTGGAGGGGAGTTGTCTGTTCTTCAGGGATGCCCTCAATGAAGTGCCCACGCCTGGAGACCGGCTCACCCTCCCCAGTCTGTGGTCTGAGCATGAATAGTGCTGGACTCAGGGTCTCAAAGTTGCTGTTTCTCTCTCTCTCTCTCTCTCTCTCACACACACACACACACACACACACACACACACTAACAAGGGGAGAGCCTTTCCAGCACCTTCATTCATTCAGACACATCAGATCTTCGTTTTCCCTTACCCAGTGTCCAACGTCCACACGCATGGGAGGGACATACGATAGCTTGGGTCAGGGACACCTCAGTCCTCCGAGGAAGACCCTTCCTCTTCAACACTTAGAGACCTGTGCACAGTGTGTCCTTTCCGCTCCTGACTGCTGCTTCGTGAGCTGACCACTTCAACCTTCTCAGGGGCGGCGAGGTGATACTGTGTGCTGATACTGAGAAGAACCACTAGAGGGCAACAGACCCCCAGGAGGCCCAGGAGGCGCCCTGGAGGAGGAGCAGCTGCCGATGCTTCCATGCTGGGTCAAAGTAATCATCATTTATAAAGTATCAAGGGTTCATGAGGGAGGGGGGAGCAGGGAGGGGAGGGAAAAAATGAGGAGCCGATGCCAAGGGCTTAAATAGAAAGCAAATGTTTTGAGAAAGATGAGAGCACCAGATGTATAAATGTGCTTGACATACAATGGATGGATGGATGAATTGTGATGAGTTGTAGAAGCCCCCAATAAAGTGATTTTTTTTTTAACAAAGATTCTGGGTCAGGTAGGGGTTTCCGCAGCCACTGCTACAATCTAGGACAGGGGGCCTCAAACTTTTAAAACTGGGGGCCAGTTCACTGCCCCTCAGACCGTTGGAGGGCCGGACTAAAGTTAAAAAACAAAACAAAACCATGAACAAATTTACTGCGGGCCTGGGATGAGTCACTGCTAAGCAAGACAACAGGGTTGGCAGACCAGATAATGTAGGCAAGATAATGTCCTCGGCGGGCCATAAGTGGCCCGCCGACCACAGTTTGAGGACCTCTGGTCTAGGAGGTCTTGGGTCAGGTAGGGTTTTCTTCAGCCACAATCTAGAAGGCTACAATCTGCTACAATCTAGGAAGTCCCCCTACTAGAAATGAGAGAGTGGAACTGGAGGGCAGTTCTGAACGTCTCTCTCTCTCTCTCACACACACGCGCGCGCGCGCGCGCACACACACACACACACACACACACACACACACACACACCAAAGCCAGGGTGGAAGACAGCGCAGTGTTCCTGGTTCCCCTACTGTCACCCTCAGGCGCCATTGAGCTGCCTGAGTCTGAGCGGAGCCCTTAGCCCGGGGCTGGGCTGTGCAGACCGGACGGTAGGGGCGGTGCTGAGCTCGCCCCTGGATTCTTCATGCTGACAACCTAGGCGCAGAGATTCTGAACACTTTACACGAAGAGGTACACTGACCCACCCCCCAACCCCTTCCACCTCCCCAGCAGGGAAACGGGGAAGCACGGTGACCACCTGTGCAGGGACACTCTATGCCCATGGGGCTTTCTAGGGCTGCTTTGTCAGGGGTCCTCACCAGGCCTTTCTTCCCAGGTATTTCTGGGCACAGCCGCTGTGTGTGCGAACCATCTGCAGACTCCTCCCCCACCCACTCCCAACCCCACCCCACCCCCATTTGTCCCCTCAGAACCTGGCGCCTTTATGGGGTGGGGCGGTTTCCACAGGAAGCCACGGGAAAAGGCAAACTCACTTCCATGGAGACACCACCAACCCTTAACGACCAGTAGGACAGGGTAGATCTGCCCCTGCAGGTTTCTGACACTGCCCTCCCCCTTTTTTTTAAAGACCTCAAATTATTTATTACATGGAGGACATCTGCTGAAGACCTCAAATAAAGTGTCAAAATATCAAGATAACCTTTTCTTAAAAATATCATTTTAGTGGGCTCAGACAACTCTTATCTCTCCTTACAGGAGCCGAAAGTCCAGTCTGTTCCTCCGAGCCGCCTGAAGTCCCAACCTCCAGCCTTGCCGTGGGAAGCCCGGCCTGTAACCACTGGGCTGCCACGGTTCCTGGTGGTCAGAGATCACGGCCCCCGGCACGCTCAGGCTTCAGTCACGAGAGAGGTTCTCTAACCTGCGAGCGCGAGGTCACCTGGACGACGGAGGTCACACCATGAAGGGCAGCGTCTCACGCGCACCTTGCAGAGAACTTGCCTCTTCTGGGGCCGGAGGGGTGTCTTGGAACCCGTGCTGTCAGACCTCTTCCAGGCATTTCTGAGAGAAGGCTGAGCGAGCTCGGGGTGCGTACCACGCTGTCTGTGTGCAGAGCAGATACAGTATGTTCTCTGCCCTGCCGCCCAGATCTACAGTGACAGGGTGTGCAGGCCCGAGGCTCCCAGGAAGGGGTGGGCTGGGAGCTCCTGGTCTTCCCTAGGGGTGGCTGGAAACACCCCTTGAGGAAGTTCAAGGATCTGTCAACCTGCGAAGGGGTGGAGTCTAGCCTGTCAATCAGGCCACAGTGAATGAGACCGCTGTGGGGGCCTGGGCTTCTTGGAAGGATTCTGCGAATTCCTATCTTCCTTCCTGAAGGTGAGACGCCATCTCTCCCTGCAAGACATTCCTGCTGACAAGTCACATGGACCTACACGGATGGAGCCAGAGCCCGGGAGCTGGAGGAGCCCCGGGGAGACCCCTGCCCTAGCGCTGAGATGCTTCCACCGCCACTGGATCCACAAGACCTTCCCCTCACTGGCCCGCGATCTCCCTGCACTCGGCGTCCTTGAACGTGCTGCCAGCGTCTGAAGAGGACTCTGTAGATTGATGTCGAACACAGGGGCTAAGATGGACTCTAATTGGGACTGGCCTGGGAGGGCTTGTTAATAAACAATCGCGCTTTGATAGAAAGTTCTCTATTGCACACTTGGGAGTCTCCCTGAATTTGTTTCTCTAGTCTACCCGACTAGAGAACACCCCTTCACTTCCAAGGGCCTGGCAGTCTTAACTCAAGACCCCATTATTCCAGCAGGAGAGGAAGGGGGGTAGGGGGTTTGGAGACAGGCCCCCAGCCCTTCTTCCAGGTAATGGCGTTGTTAGGTCCTGCCAGTCAGTTCTGGCTTATAGCAACCTCCTAGCAAAACACAACACCACCCGGTCCTCTGCCATCCTCACAGTCATTCGTCCATGCCAGGCCATGGTGGCAGCCGCTGTGTCTGTGCAGCTAATCAAGGGTCTTCTTTTGCACGGCCTTTCTCCTGATAGCGTGTCCACATTCTCCTGATAGCATGGACACGTGTCCACGTGAGACAACATACCACGATCCGTGCCTCTACGGAGCATTCTGGTCTCACTCCTTCTCAGACCCGTGTGTGCCTCCGGCCGTCAATATTCTTACGGCCGGCACCCTGATTCCAATGATGTCAGCCTGAAGAGCCCCAGGAGCATGCGACCCTGTTCTACAGGGTGGTGACACAGCAGGAGGAATGGCGAGAACCCAGTCGCCTGCCTTATTCTTACAGAGTCGTTCTTACGGAGCTGTTCCACAGCACTTACATCTCTGTGCACCCCACAGAAGGCGCCTAGACGTCTTTCGAAGTTCAGAATATCCACAGAGAATACTGCTACCCCACTGGGGCCCCAGAAGGACTGAGCGCTCATGGAAAATACCAGCACTGGTCTCGCCCCGTGCAGAGCAAAGAAGGAAGGCCATCAGAGGCTCAAGGAAAGATTTGTCCCCAAAGATGGAGGGACCCCATGAATCCCGGTTTCCATGACCCTGAGACTGGAGAAACTTGATGGTGCCCATCTACCCCTGTGAATGGCTCTGGAAGAGACCACAAGAGAAGATCCCACGGGGTGGGGGTGGGGGGGACAGATGTAGCGGGATCGCGGCCAGGGTTCAATCACCTGCCAACCACAGATGGACGTAGAGGGGGGCGATGACACAGGGGAGGTGGGCACGCATTGGAACCACAGCTGTTCTAGCGGTATTTGCCCAAGGAGCGCGCCCAGTCAGGAAGAGAGGAGAGAGATGGACGGACCGGTGGAGATGGGAAAGTGGGAAGGGATTGTGAAAGGGGAACCCACTGCTCTGTTCCACAAAAATTGCCTCACCTCGTTAACAGGACACACTGCTATCTCTGTCACATAGCCTTTGGGGGGGGGGGGACACAGGGCTAAGCGGCAGTGAGCGATCGCAATATCTCACTGGGGGTGTTGGAACTGCTCCCCTTTCCCTTCTCGCTGGGGCTGCTAGGAAGCTCCCGTCCACTCAGGCGAGGAGACAGGGGTCAGGACACATCTCCCACTCCTCGCTTTCCCACGGCTGCCGCTGACTCCTTTCCCTGCCTTCTCCTGCTCCTGCTCCTGCCTTCCCCCCTCGAGAAGTGACAGCTCTTTCAATCACCTGCTTGACGTGCACGTAACACCCATCGAAATGTCGGCCAAAGAGACATTTAAAAAAGAAAGACTTCCAAAACCCATCTCCCGGTCAAGGAGTCAAGGCCAGCTCAAAGGGACCCTGGATGACAAGGGTCACTCTTCACTGTCACTCTTCACGGAAGTAGGAAGCCCCGTCTCTCTTCCATGGAGTGGCTTGTGGTTTCAAACTTCTGACCTTGGGGTTAGCAGCGCCCTGGATAACCACGAGGACACCAGACCAGGGCTCATTCAAACAAATACACCGCCAATTGGGACCAGACAGACCCTAAGCTTCTGCACAGTGTAGCAGCAGTCTACAACCGGCCCCTCGCGGTGCTGCAGGCTAACGGCGGGGGTCTGAACTAGGGGTCTGAACCCGGGTCCAGCTGTCAGAGACACAGCATGAGCATCTCCATCTCCTTCAGAAAATCATCAACATGGCTCACTGCCATCCGGTCAAGACCGACTCCCCGCACCCCCAGAGGACAGGGCAGAAGTGCCCGTGTGGGTTTCTGAGGCTGTAACTCTGACAAGATTGTACCGTCTCCACCCCACAGACACAAGATACAAATCTAGCACTCCCCCAGGTGCCACGGGGATGGTAAGATTCCCTTTACCTGCCATAAAACAATCACCTGGGATCTTGTTGACATGCAGAACACCTGTAGGGGAAAGGTACCCTCCCAGCAGGGGGCTGAACCAGAAGGACACCTCCCAGGAAGGACCACAAGAAATGCCTGTCTGTCTTCTGTAAAGTAAGGCTGGGTGTCACCATAGGTACCAGGGCAAGGGTTTAGTAGTGGAAGTCAGGGGGTGTGTAGGGAGACTTGCAATGGCATACACTGAACACCAGAGGGCACCCTAGCCCATGGATATGGCTGCCTGGAATTGGGCAGGGGCCTGGAAGAAGAAGGCTCAAGGCTAAGTGAAAGGGCCAGACCAGGGGATTCTGCAGACACTGCACAGAGAAGCCCCTCTCCTTCCGTCGCACACCTCTGAACACCCACCTGCCCACATTTCTCCACAGGGAGTAGGGAAAGGGCAGGGGCTGTGCAGGGCCTGGGTCTCTACTACCTGGCACTGCCCTCAGGTTAAACAGGGTGGGGGGGAGGAGGTACCACTGGCTCACTCTATCCCACCTTCTTCCCAGACACATGAACCTTTCTCAGGGGTGTGACACCTGGAACCCCAGCTTGGATGGGGTCTCCAGGGACTTGAAGCTTCAGTAGCCCCTCTGCTGCCCCGCTTCTCCCCGAGGCAGAGTCCTGGGTTCCCGCTGCTGCAGCAGCACTGGGTGTGAGCGTGCGTGCATTCATGCGTGCATGCATATTTTCTTTCCCCAAACTCTGGTTTGGGGTTTGGGGTGGGGAGAAATCAAACTGCCCATCTCTTCCAGGTGGTTTGGGCCCCCCTCCCTCCATCCTCAGTTCCACCTGGGAGCCCTTGATTCAATGTCCACATGTCCCTCCCAGGGCAGGTGGGGCAATGTGAGGGCAGGTAAAGCCCCTCCCCCAGCTTAGTGGAGCAGCAGGACAGTCACCCCCTACCCCTACCTGTCCCCACCCCGCACCCACTTCACAGCCAGACTGGGATCAGTGCTCTGGCCTCACCATCCAGTTCTCCCCTCTGCTCCCTACTGGGAAACAGGTGAGGACCCCTGGTGGCACAAAGGCTATGCGCTCAGAGGCTAGCCAGAAGGTCGGCGGTTCAAACCCAGGCAGCAGCTCTGCAGGAGAAAGGTGGACCACATGCTCCTGTAAAGAGGACAACTGATGGCAGACATTCTGTCACCCGGGGTCACTCTGTGACACAGAAGAACAATAGGAAACAGTCCGTCAAAAAACAAAGTGGGTGAAGGGAAACAGCGGACGGTGTAAGATATGAAGATAATCAGCATTTATAAGGTATCAAGGGGTCAAAAGGTTGGGAGAGAAAAATGAGCAGACACCAAGGACTCGAGTAGAAAGGAAATGTTTTGAAAAAGATGGTGGCACCATATGTACAACTGTTCTTGACACAATGGATGGATGGATGGGTGGATGGATGGATGGGTGGGTGGATGGATAGGTGGGTGGATGGATGGATATAAAAGCTGTGAGAGCCCCCAATAAAATGATTTCAAAAAACAAAAAACAAACCCACTGCCACCAATCTGACTCACAGAGTACAGCAGACTCCTCGGGTTTCTGAGACAGCCTCAATCTCGCTCCCTCAACACACCACCTCAACACACCACGTCCACCTTGCAGTGAGCGGTTCAAGGTCTAACCCACGACACCACGGAGACTCTGTATGGCAGGGCTTCCCTGCACCCACAGGAAGAATGGATCTGAGAAAACCCAGAAGAACCCCAAACACAGGAGCACAGGGGGGATCGGGGGGTCGTGGTGACGAGCTGGCTGCTCACGGGGTCAGCAGTTCAAAACCACCCAGGGATCCGAAGGAGAGAGGCAAGGTTTTCTGCTCCTACAAAGAGTGGCCGGCTGAAGCACTCAGAAGGGCAAAACCCAGGGTTTGGGTTGGGGAGACTCAAAGGCGAGCTGGCCCTCTTTCCATTGGCCCGAGGCTACAGGCTAGCCTCCTCGCCACCCAGCCGCTGTCTCTGCGTCTACCCAGTGGGCACACTCTGTATGGATGGGGGCACCCGGCTCTTGCACAGCACGTTTGCAAGACTCACCATGTTGAAAGCTGTATCTAGCAGGATGCCATCCCTAGTTAAGACTGAGTTATACTGCCTCCTGTCCTTGCAGGGCACGGTGGATGGACTGCCAACCTCAAGGCTCTGCCCTGATAACCTCCTCGCCATTCCTGCACTGGCTAGAGGAAGCAGTTGACCTGGTTGATTGCCAATCACAAGGAGGCTGGAGTCCTCACAGAGGTGACTTGGAAGAAACGCCTGGCGATCTTTAACAACACACACACCAGCCGCTGGCCAGCCTGGGGAGTAGAGCATTGCTCTGACCACCACAGGGTCCCTGTGAGGGGAGTGGGTTGCACGGCAACTGGTTGAGTTTGGGGGTTTGGTTTGGTTCCACAGCTAACAGGCCCCAAGGAATGGGGTGCAGACTGAGGACTTACACAAAGGGTTCTACAAGCAGTAGCACAAGCTTCCTCTCGCCCACCTGGGCTTCCTCCCTCTCACCTGTCTGGGTGTCAGGGTGCTGGCAGCCTCTCCTCCCATTCTGGAAGAGCGTGGTGTGTCTGGGTGTCAGGGTGCTGCCATGGCCGTGTGCAACACCAGAAGAGGGGAGTGGGGAGGAGAGGAAGGAAGAGGCCAGCTTCTCTTGAGTGAAGGAGGAAACAAGCCCAGGAAACAAGAGGGCCACTTCCCATTGGCCACTGAGTGGACTCTGGGGGCTCTCCTGGGGGTCCTGGGCTGCTGCTTCAAGGAAGGCACCTCCTTACAGTCAGGGGCATGATCATGAAAACTGACCAGTGTCCTCTCTTCATGGTACACACACCTTATTTGCATAGCCGTACCCAGTCACTTAGTGGGAGTCATGCTGACTTGGGTAGAAGAGACACATGAAAGACTGTTCCCTCCGGAAAGAGGGAGTCCAGGACAGATGATCCCTTCGGGACCAGTGGTGAGAGTGGCGACGCCAGGAGGGTGGAGAGGGAAGGTGGGGTAGAAAGGAAGACCCAATGACAAGGATCTACATGTAACCCCCTCCCTGGGGGACAGACAACAGAAAAGTGGGTTGAGGAAGACGTCGGACAGTGTAAGATATGACCAAATAATAACAATCTATAAACTATCAAGGGTTCATGAAGGAGAGCGGAGAGGGGAGGGAAGAGGAAAATGAGGAGCTGATACTAAAGGTTTAAGTAGAAAACTAATGTTTTGAGAAGGAAGATGGTAACACATGTACAAGTATGCTTGACATACAATGGATGCAAGTATGGATTGTGAAAAGAGTTGTCTGAGCCCCCAATAAAATGATTGTTTTTTAAAAAAAAAAAGACAATTCACTCTACCCGGGAACAACTCCCCCTCCCAACCCCACAGTTTCAATCTCTCCAAACTGTCCATCCTTGTCATGCCAACTCTGCCATGGTGCCGGCCATGGGAAACTGTTCTCAGAGCAGTGAGCGAGTTTCTTTACCTGTAGGAACCCAGGAGAATGGCGGGCTACACGCTGGGTGGCTAACAGGAAGGTCGTCAGTTCAAACCCTCCGACCGCTCCTCAGAAGCAAGACGAAGCTACATGCTCCCATCAAGACTGAGAGACTCAGAGATCCGTCGCCGCTCGACTCTGACCTGCAGGGTCACTGTGAGTCGGCATTGAAGGGCGGTGGCAGTAAGTGCGGTCTGGGCTTGCTTTTTGGCTTCTCCACCCCTTCCCTAAGAATTCCACGCTGGAACCCCCTTAGGGAACAAACTGTCCCTGTGCCGGGACACAACCAGGGGGCTTGAGGGCCGGGGTATGGAGAGGGCAATGGGGGCTCTGCACCTCCCTGGCAGAATTCAACCTATGGGAGCTCCAGGGCCTTCCTGGCTGGCCGGGCTGCCAATCCTCCACTTCCCTAATTGCCAGGAAACAGTCCTTCAGTCTGTCATTAGGACTTAATTAAGCCCCAACAGCAGGCCTGGCGGAAGCCAGGTACTTTGAAGCCGCTTGGCAAGGTAGGAACGGGGACTAGGAGACTTGAAGGGGGCTGTGCCCAAGACACCACTCAGATGCACCCCTCCCAGCTCCTCCCAGCCACGCAGGCTTCCCCCTGTCCCCTTCCTCCAGTCTTGTCCCCCAGGGGAGCAGGCCAGCGGTCGGCAGCGGCCACCTGCTCAGGAAACGGTCAAGCTGAGCACCTAAAGCCTGCTGTAGGAGATGGCGAATATGATTGCGGGTCGATCCAGCGGGCCACCGGAAACAGCACCCCGCAGTGGTCACTTAGTCGATTCTAACTCGCTGTGCGTGCGCGTGTGCGTGAGCGTGCGCGTGCTCACCTAGGCACGTACGTGCATAAGCATGTGCAAGCATATAGCCCTGCGCCCCAGGGAGTTTTCATCGGCTGAGACACACACACCAGCCCACGCCCACCCATTTGCCAAAGGCGTCATCCCCGACCCATGAAGACAACACGTGTTTTGGCGGAGACCTTGGTCCCACCGCATCTGCCACTGGATCAGCCGGAGCCTTCCTAAAGGAGGTGGTCACTCTTTTCGGGGCTGGGCGGCCCCGCCTCTCCCTTGTTTCCGGGACAACAGTGTGAGGGCAGCTTGACCCAAGGGGCGTCCTGGGCTGCTGATGGGAGCAACCGCCAGGTCTTTCCTCTGCAGAGCCCCCCCCACCCCGCCCCCGCCCCATGGGTCTCAACACCCACTTCCCATGAGCAGCTAAGGATAAACCGTGGTGCCCTCAGCACCATCACCCCACCCTGGTCTGGTAACCCAGCACACTCACTGCCACCAAGTCACTCTGACTCAGAGTGACCTCAGAGGACAAGTGCAGAAGTGTCCCTGTGGGGTTATGGGGTCCTGGGAGCAGGAAGCCTGGTCTTCCTCCAGGCTAAGCGCCCGGGGGCCTCCCACAGCTAATTCTGTGGTTCATAGCCCCCCTGAAACACTACATAACCGGGGCTCCTGCCAGCAGCCCACCAGGGCCCCCGAGCAAGGTCTACCCCTCCCCTACATCCTCTGGGATTCTGACACTAGAGCCTCTGACCCCCAGCTCCAACAGGAGCCCAAGCAGGGGGCACACCTTGGGTGACCTGGGCCTTTCAAGCCCTCTCTCAGGGTGTCCGGGTCTCAGGATGGAGCCGTAAGTCTCCTAAGAGCCCCTCACCCTGCCTCACCGGAACAAAGGTGCCTTTTTCCCCAGGCTGCCATCACCACTTGGGGTCAGCACTCTCTGGTCAGACCTGGGCTTGCTGCCCTTCTGCTCCGGCCCATCTTGGCCAGCCTCCCCGGGCACCGCTGGACCCGAGAGACAAGCCCCGCATTGTTCTCCAAGGCCTGATAAATAGCAACTCTCCCCCAGCTTCTACCTTGAACCCTGCCAGTCCCCCCTGGCTCCCCCCTTTCTCCTCTATAGCCTCCCTTGTGCTGGGCACCCCCCACCCCCATCTCCCGCAGCAAGGGAACAGAATCTTATGTGAACAGAGAGCCCAGCTCAGGGGCCTGAGCCTCCTGCTCCACTTGGTATACCAGAGACCTCCTTCCCAAGCTGGGATTCCAGGGCACAGGCCGGCACGGGTACTCGCAGGGGCTCCTGGGACTCGTAGTCCAGCCTCAGCCCGTGAAAAGTGGACAGACCACTCAGCCTCAGGGGGCAACGCCCTAGCCAGGGAGCCCCAGGAAGGTAGACCTCACCAGGTACAAGGCTTGTCCCTGACTCCCAATATAAACACAGCTGGTGAGCTGGGTTAGCAGAGGCAGGTGAGGGGGTAGAGGGAGGGGTGTCACCATGGTTCCCAGAGCCCCCAGCTCTTGCTGTGGTGATTCTTAGGTACCGTCTCTTGGTTCAGGCCCACAACAACAGAAGAGAACACAGCCCAGGCCCAGCCCTCCTCGCCGGCATTCTGATGTTTGAGTGCATGGTTGTCGCCACTGTGTCCATCCACCTTGTCCAGGGCCTTCCTCTTTGTCACTGCCCCTCTCCCTGACCAAGCGCGATGTCCTTCTCCAGGGACCGTCTCTCCTGACAACGTGTCCAAAGTATGTGAGCGTCCCTCTCCCTCTCCGAGCTTCTAAGGAGTATCCAGACTGCACTTCTGCCAAGGCCTGTCGATTGGTACCAACTCTTACGAGGCTGTGGAAGTGGTTCAACAGGGAGAGCGGCTACAGACCCCTGTGGCCACCTGCCCTGAGCCCAGCCATCCATCCACTCGCCCAAGCAACCAAGCCCTCTTCAGACGCCCATCCAACCTGGGACACGCCCAATCTCCGTGAAGTCCAGCCGCAGGCTCTCTCTCATCCTCATCACCCCCTCTGGGGTGAGGTAGTGACCTGGACGAGGACCTCTCTGATGTGAGTGGGAGCCACTCGGCTGCTCTCTGAACCGTTGGCAGGTCAATGCCCTCAAAGGTGCCTGGGAAGAAAGGCCTGGTGATCAGCTTTTGAAGACCCCACTATGGGAGACCCTGGGGAGCACAGACCACTGGGCCACACTAGGGTCACCACGAGTCGGCAGAGAGCAGTCACACGGTTCATGCCTGCATCCGGGCAGAACCTCCGAGCCCCTGGCATCGACA
>PVJH01043900.1:0-13326 GCA_004026705.1 Nesogale talazaci | reverse complement strand
TTTTCATTGATTTTTTTGTTTTACTTTGTTAGTACTGGTTTTTAATTTTTTTTCTTTTGTATGCTTTTCTGGGTATGAAAACCAAGATTGGTAAATCTACAGAGACAGTCACTAGACTAATGGTTTCTTGGGAGTATAGCAGGGGACGATGGGGGGAAATTGTAAACTAAGAACAATAAATATATAAAGGATTTTTTTTCTAAAATTGCCTCTTGTGATGATTGTACAATTCTTTGTAATATAATTGAATCACCGAACTGCATGATATTTATGTCAATTACAAGATAAATGAGTTTTTCCCAATAAAATGTTAAAAAAAAGGTAAAGGTAACCAATTCTACAAAACACATTGATTAAACAGTAGAGTTAATCATATTCTCTTACTCTTAATAACTGAATATTAAAAACTCTCTTTTCTCAAGAAAAGAACCCTAATGCCTAATGGTTTCATAAAAGCAGTGAAACCATTGAGGGAACATACAAATTATTCTCCCCTTTTTGACCGAAAGCACTATAGGGGACAATACGGGAGACCCAATACAGGAACTGTACAAAATATGACACAACCACAAAGAGGCAAGACACTAAGGGTGTGCAACATAACAGCAAGGGGAGCAGAGGAAGGAAGTCCAGAGGGAACACCATAAATAGATTTTGGGGTTAGGGTGTGACTCTTCATCAGACCCAACCAAAGTACACTCCTAAAGGTCAACCAACAGTCCTTCCTTGAACTGTTTACGGGAATCTCTTTCATTTTTTTAGTCATTGGTTTGGTGGTGTTGTTTTGTTTTCAATGTTACTTTAATTTGCTCTGCTTTAGTTTTTGAGCACATTATTATCTCTGCAGGTCTATCTAGATAGGATAGGCTAGATACATAATCTAGAGGAGAAAACAATGGGATCAACAGTTCTGGAGGGACATGGGAGAGGGGCAGGCGGGGGAAGGAAGTGAGTGTTAACAAACACAGGGCTAATGGGACAAGTGATCCAAAATCTAAAGCGAGAAGGATGTAAGAGGTCTGGTAGGACTTGGAAAAGGACAATGTAACCAAGGCTGAGCATGATAGTGGGAAAAGAGGAAAGTAAAAGGAAAGAAAGGAAAGAACTAGGAGTCAAAGGGCTTTTATAGAGATCCAAACACAGGCATGTATGTGTGTAAATATATTTACATATGACAAAGGGGAAGTAGATCTATGTGCATATATCTATAGGTGTAGTATTAAGGTAGCAGATGGACATTGGGCCTCTGCCTAAGTACTTCCTCAATGCAAGAACACTGTTCTATTAACCTGGCATTCCATGATGCTTGCCTTCCTGACATAATCTCCTAAGACAAAGCAGGAGCATAAGCAAATATAGTGAATAAAACTGATGGTGCCCAACTATCAAAAGATATAGCTTCTTGGATCTTTAAGACTTGAAGGTAAACAAGCAGCAATCTAGCTAAGAAGCAATAAAGTCCACATGGAAGAAGCACACCACCCTGTGTGATCATGAGGTGTCCATAAGATCAGATATCAGGAATCAAAAAACAAAAAATAAATTATTGTGAATGAAAGGGTGTGCAAAGTGGAGACCCAAAGCCAATTTATAAGCAAATGGGCATCCCATTACAGAATGGTTGTGGGGAGATGAGCCAGTCAAGGTGCAGTGTAGCAATGATGAGACATGTGCCCCCTTCCCCCACTATCATGATCCCAAATCTACCTTACAAATCCAGCTAAACCAGAAGATGTACACTGGTGCAGATAAGAATTGGAAATATAGGGAATTCAAGATAGATAACCCCCGCAGGAACAATAGTGAGAGTTGTGATATCAGGAGAGGAAGGACAAGGTGGGGTACAAAGGGGAAACTGTCTACAATGATCTACGTATAATCTGCTCTCTGGGGATAGCCAGATGAAAAGTGGGTGAAGGGAGACATCAGACACAGTAAGACATGACAAAATAACAATAATTTTAAATTATCAAGGGTTCGTGATGGTGATGTGGTTGAAAGGGAGGGGAAAAATGAGGAGTTGATACCAAGGACTCGAGAAGAAAATGTTTGGAGAATGATGATGGCAGCAAATGTACAAAGGTCCATGGCACAATCTATGTATGTATGGATTGCTGTAAGAGTTGCAAGTTCCCCCACAAAAATGGTTTAAAAATAAAGAGAAAAGAATATATAAGTTTTTGAAAATAAGAAAAATATCTTACCATGTATAATAAAAACAGAATAAATCCATTATCATTACTGTGAAGATTCTAATTCTGATCCACTATAAATGAAACCAACTTATTTATCAGTTAGCTTAAATTTATATGTGAAATATATTTGAATTGAATAATTTATCATAATATTCTCTATATAACAAAATATTATAAAATAAATTGTGATAAAATCTCATATCATAATTTTTAAAACATATTTTACCTTCTAATGATACATCTTCTAAACATGCATGGTTTTAATAATGATGCATTTAATTACATATCAGCATAACATTATCTTTGTTCAGTTAATAATTTGTATTAAATTTACATGAGTAAAGTGTTTGATGATGCATTATTAATTTCTGCTCTCATCTCTCCTAAATATGTATATGTACTCAAAAAGTTGGTGGAATAATCTCACTATATTTTATTCTAATTTTCCATGAACTTTGTAGCACTCTCCCATGCACTATAATTTGATCTGTTGTTTTATTCTTTTTACACTGGCAAAGTCTGTTTATTTAAATTATATTATTCATAGAATTGTGAAAGCAGGAATAATTCAAGAATAAATAAGGTCCAAGTCTTTGGTCAGATGTTAGGCTGGAGGTTTTTCCTGAGTCTCATAGTTGTAATCTCTGAAGAAATGAAGATCACCAGGAAGATAGCAGGCTGGTTTTTATATAGGCGAATAAGTCCAAAGAAAGGACACTGTGAGTGACCTCCAGCATCAACAGGGAATACGTTATGTTATCCCCCAAAAACATAATCATTTTTTCAAAGCAATGTATTTAACTTTTCACCCAAACAAAACAAAACAAAAAACAACTACCACCTTCAAAGTACTCTCCATTATACTTAAATCCTTTGTGAAAACCCTGATTCCATTTTTGGAAACATGTTTCAAACTCATCTGTTCGGATGGCTGAGAGCACCTCCCAGGCATTTTTCTGCATCTGTTCTGTATCACCAAATCATGGTACTTTCGTGTCCTTCTGTATTCGTGGACACAAGAAGTCACACAGGGTGAGGTCATATGAATCATGTGGGCAGGGCAAGGGAGACATGCCGTTTTCTACCAAACACTAGAACACTGAGATAGCTAGGTGACTGGGTGCATTGTGGTGGTGGAAAAACCAAATGCCCTGTCTGCCACAATTCAGGCCTTTAAAAAAATAAATCATTTTATTGGGGGCTCTTGCAATTCTTATCACAATCTCTCTCTCTCTCTCTCTCTCTCTCTATCTCTATCTCTCTCACGCACACACACACATTGTGTCGTGCACATTTCTATATTTGTTGCCATCATTATTTTCAAAACATTTTCTTTCCACTTGAATATCAACTCATATTCAATCTCCCCCACTCTCTTTCCCTCATGGATCCTTGATAATTTATAATTTTTTTCAAGACATCCAGTGACCTCTTTCTCACTTCACTCATTTTTCTATTGTCTATCATCTTAAGAGGGGATTCTATGTAAGTCATTGTGATCAGTTCCCCTTGTCTCCTCCCACCCCCCACCCCTGCCCCCATATTCCCCTTACCCTCCTGGTATTGCTACCCTCATGATCGATCCTAGATTCCCTATGTTTCCAGTCTTATCTGTACCAGTGTACATGTTCTGGTCTATCTGGATTTGTAAGGTAGACTTGGGGTCATTTTATTGATGATGGGGCTGGGGAAGCATTAAAGACCTAGAAGGAAGTTATATGTTTCATTGGTGCTACAGTGCATCCTGACTGGCTCCTCTCCTCTCCGTGACCCTTCTGTAGGGGATGTCCAACTATCTAGAGTTGGATTTGGAGTCTCTACTCCACACAACCCCTTATTCACATTGATACGAATTTTTTGTTCTGGGTATTTGATGCCTGATATCTGATCCCATTGGCGCCTCATGGATATACAGGTTGGTTTATTCCTTCAAACAAGCTTTGTTGCTTCTCAGCTAGATGGCAACTTGTTTATCTTTAAGCCTTTAAGACTACAGATGCTATTTTCCTTGGTTTCATGGGCCCAGGATGTGTTCCACTTGATCTCCTTTTTGCTCCTGTGTGCTCTGATCAGGACTGCCTCTCTCCCTGATCTGTAGCTTTAGTGCGGTCTTCTGAAGTACATTCAGAAGGAGTGGACACTGGCCATGTCTTTGGAATTGGGGCACACCTCTCTATTGTCTTCTTACTTCATGTCATTGTGTAGTATTCACATCCTGACATGGTAAATCAAACTATGTAGCACTTGCTGAATAAGATTAGGGATTGCAACCTTTTAGTATGGATTACAACTCATTGTCATAAAGACAGAAATCCTCATAACTGGACCAACTGGTAACATTATGACAAATGAAGGACATATTAAAATTGTCAAGGATTTCATCTTGCTTGGAGCCACAATCACTGCTCATGAAAGCAATAGTTGAGATCAAGGTATGAATTACATTAGGTGAATCTGCGGCTTAGGACATTTTTAAAATATTGAGGAGCAAGAATGTTACTTTGAGGTTTAAGGTGGGTGTGACCCAATCCATGGTATTTTCAGTAGCCTCATATGCATGTAAAATTTGGACATTGAATAGGGAAGACCAAAGAAAAATTGAAGCATCTGAACTATGGTGTTGGTAAACAACATTGAGAATACCATGGTCAAAAGAAAAAAAAATCACATATGTCTTGAAACAAATGCATCCAGATGTCTCATTAGAAACTTCATCTCAGAGTATGCATGGTGAAGTGGTGGGGCAGCAAAGCAGAAGAAGACTTGCAAGGAGACATATTGTCACAGCGGCAGCAATAATACACAAACATGACAGGCATGTGAGGATGGCGAATTTCCCAGTGGTGTTTTCATTCTGGTGTACACATGGTTGTTGTGAACCAGAACCTACTTGAAGACATTTAACAGCAGTAGTCAGAATTGACATGATGGCAGAGCTTCTGTTTGTTTATTTTCCCATTTTTGGTTTGATATCTAATATTCAAAAATATGTCTCTGCCAAAACTTAATTCTTTTTTTTCCCACATCTTAATTCTTATTGTCATTGTGAATAATAATTTTGAGAAATTATGGACTTCTTTATTGAATTACAGTTCTGATGGAATTTTGCAAATAAATCTGAGCTCTTAAATAGATTGAACCTAATGCATTAAGATAATAGAATTGTCTCACTTTATATGAGCTTTGTGTGATTGTGTCTCCTCTTGCACATATGTGGAATGCAAAAGTAGTACAGAATCATATGCCCTCAATAATTTTGCAAGGTGATAGTGATTAGCTAGTTGATAGCAATGGATTATATTTCAGATATGCATTTAATTATTTATTATAATTTTTATAATTATAATTATAATTATAATTATTTATTATAATTTTTATTATTTCACTTTTTTTAATTAGAGAACTTCATGAGTTGCTAAATAACCTTCTTCTATTTACAGTTGATCTCTTGGTATAAAATTAACTAGAATATGGAGGATCATCTACTATCAATAATTGACATAATATAAATTATGAAGGTAAAAGATATAATCTATTTTAAGTTAAATAATTCAATGAAATGTAGATGGAAAAGCTATATCTTTCCTTGATGAGTAGAAAGTGAATGAAAACTAATGAATTCAAAAAAGGTTTATGTACTTTTTGGTTGCATCATGGTGAAAAAGTAACATTTTTAAGGAGCAATTTTGTGTTATCGCTAGAGCATGTAGTTTTGATGAAACTGATTTCCCTCAATCATAGGTTTGTTCAGTGAATTTCACTAACAATAGCTTCTCATAAAACAAAGTTTATAAAACTTTCCCAGGTGAGAAGGGATATTGCATGCAATATAGGCATATCAATTCAGCTATTCACTTTAATTTAAAAAGTGAATATTAATGTATATAAAATCAGCTTATACATTTAATATCATTATACACTTTTAAAGTATTCATGTATATATAATCATATACAGTCTTAAAAAACATAAAGTGAGTAAATAAAATAATGTAAGTTACTTAAATATACATGCATTACTTACATAAGGTATATTACATAAGGTATATTTATAGTTCTTTCATTTATTAATCCTTTCTTACAGTCATCAGAATTTCCCAATATTCAAGATTTTTTTTTGTTTTTCAAAAGTGTTAGACAATAAGAATGTCACTTATTTTAGCCATTGATAACTTTTTATATTTATGAAGAATATAAAACTGGGTACATAGCTAAACAGATGATATACAGCTTGCTTTGTTTATTGCATGTACAGTTTTAAAGAACCATGAGGTGAGTGAATAAGATAATGTAAGTTGCTTCAATATACACATAGTGCATGCTGTATACACAGCATTTGTGCAAGCACACAAGATGAAACTGGCATCAAAACAACTTAAAAGTCTATAATAAATATGACCTCAAGAGTTCCTCATATTAAACATAAGTGAAAGTAATGTTGAGATGGTTAAATAGAAAAACTAACACAGTGTGTATCAGAAAAAGGGACTGCGGCCCACGGGCTTGGTGGTTCAAATCCAGCAGTGGTTCTCCAGGAGCAAGGCTGGGTAGCTCCCACGATCACCAGAGGGTAGTGATGCCCCCCCGCCCAGAAAAAGAAAACTTGAATACTGTTTCAAATATTCTGATCTAGCTATATTCCATTTTAAGATATAAATTTGCATAAGGTTACATCAACAATTTATATCGATCAAAAATATGATTAACATAGTACTGACAATTATATGATTTTATGCATATCATTGGCATCACTTAAATGTTAATGCCCATTGTCATGGGCACAATGATTTCTACAAATAGTATTACCCTTGCTTGTAGGGTGATGACGAGATATATTTTTCCTTATAAAGTTCCTGAGGTTTGAAATTTTATATTATTTCATATTTCTTAGTCTTTCCTAACTAAGCTTCATTCTTAATTCTCACTATTGCATATATAAAATATATGTGTGTCTGTGTTTATTGTCTTATTTTTCCCCCTGCATACAATTAGATTGGGGAATAAAAGAGATGAGTTTTTAAATGGCATTTTAATAGTATATGTGAGTTTCCCAATATGAAGAAATAATGTTAAAGTACTTAAGTTTTAGCCATAGACAGCATTCTGAAAAGATGTGTTGTCATTAATGATCAATTTCAAAGATGTTTAAAGAAAATAGAATTACTGTTAAGAGGACACACAGCAAGAGCAGAATGTAGAAATTACATCTACTACACCAAAATGAATTTCTAAGTTTCTCAAAATATTATACACACAGTATACCCACACTCTCTAGTTAGTCAGACTTCAAGGTTAGTAAGCAAGCAAAAAATAAACTTTGCTAATCTTTTAAAATCTTCGCATTCAGCTTAAGATAAGAAGGTAAATTCACTCTAAGCTTTAATGGTTTTAGTTTGTAAAAATGAAATATCTGTACCATTTAATCTCCTGGTTAGTTTTAATAGAGAAATTAAAATGTACAATGTCCAGAAGAATTAATTTGCAAAGATTATGTGCATTAACTTAATGTAGTAAATGGTAATTGAAATAAACCTGCTATTTTGAAGACAGTAGATGTGATAAATTTAGTAAATGATTAGCAGCTGATAACACTATGAGTTTCTTTTATTCATTTCCAATTTGTGTAAGATATTAATATCACAAACAATGCATTTTGATATATTTCATTATTTTCCTTCTTGCAGTATTGTGACAGATGCAGTAAGAGATGCCTGTGGAGGTGAAAGTGCCTAGGATGGAGATGTTCAGTTAACATTTTCTATTCCATGCAATGTCATTTTTTTTTTAAAAAGGACATTCAATAAAAATGCCAATAAAAGCATTGTTTTGTAGGTACATTTTGAGCATCTTACCACATGTCATGGGTTGAAAAAAGCAAACACACCCACAGAAAAGTAATTCCAAGCGAGGCTACCAAGCAACCAAGAAACACTTGGGCTACAGAAGCTGAGAAAATGACTCCCTGAATTCTGACTAACAACTCTCTAAATTGTGAGAAATTATATACTTATTTATTTATTTCTTCTTACTTTTATTGGGGGCTCTTATATCTCTTATCACAATCCAGTGTGCCACACACCTTTGTACATATGCCGCCATCATCATTTTCAAAGCATTCTCTTCCCACCTATCTTATCGAAATAGTCCTCCAGCTATATTAATAAGTGCAAAAAATAGCAAAACCAAATAAAACAACAAAGGAAATAAAAACCAACAAAACAATAACAACAACAACAAAAACCCAAAACAAAAAAGAAAGCCACTGACAAAAATGGAAAAGCCTATAAATAGTTTGAGATCTGCTAATTGACCTTTATGATGCTTCCCAGTCAAGTCTGATGGTGTGCCACACTCTGTCTCCAAAACTTATTTTTGGTATTCCCTGTGAGTTCCTTACTTTGCTCCTCTTGTGACTTCACTTGTCCTTAGTGTTTCGCCTCAGTGTGATGGGGTCAAATTGGGTACTATCCCCATACTGTGTATCCAGTGTTGACCTCAACAGCACTGTGTTTTAATGAGGAACGTCATGCCATGGGGTGGAGCCAGCCCTACAGGCCTCTCTGTGCATTGACTATCCTGAGCTTCAATATGGTCCTCAGAGCTTGATGGTGAAAGGTGTCCTCTCTTAACTCTCCATCTCTTTTCATTTCTCCCAAGTGCTCTCATCTGACTCACCCCTCTCTCAAAGCTGTAGCCCCAGATCTGTTCTCTAAAGTGCATTATTCTGAGGGTGGGGGGGTGTGTCCACATACTTGGGATTGGGGCTTACCCGCAGATCATGCTATTGGATTCCTGGTACATGCTGGTATGGTGTATTCACATCTTGGCGCAGTGGGTTGAAGCTAGGTTTTTTGCCCCCTTGCCTGAGAAGATATCAAATATACCCTCCCCTTGGGTGGATGAGTGCCTATATCCCCCGACCCATGTTTGTTTTTTTCCACTCTTTCCCCCCCTCTTATTTAGTTGACTGCCATATGCATCCCTGGATTGTGTTGGGCCCCTGTCCTAGTTGCTGAACTCACCCCAGGGATGTCTGTATGTAGCAACTTTTCTCTTATGTCCTGATTTTTTAAGCTTACTTCTGTGGACTCATGTTGTACATGTTAGTGTGTGCTTGGCTTACTTCACTTAGCATCATTTCTTAAAGTTTTTCCCATGTGACAATATGCTTCATACATTCAACTCTGCTTTTTTTTAATTTTTTAGTCTTTTCTTTTTAGGTTTTCAGGCATCACTGCCCTCTGGTGGGGGGAGTAGGGGACCCAGCCTTTCCTCCTGTGGAGCCGGAATTGAACCTCCATCCAGGTGGTCCGCAGTCCCGCACACAACCACTATGCCACTGGGGCTCAGCCTTCAACGCTGCTTTTTACAGAGGTGTAGTATCCCTACACACCCACTGTCTGTATGTACCACAGCTTTTTTGATCTACTTCTCTGCTGATGGAGATGTGGGTCTTTTCTACCTCCTTGAAATTGTGAACTATGCAGTGATGAACATCGAAGCTTACAAATGTGGTCATGATTTGTCTCCTGTCTTTTCTGGGTTTGTGACTAGTAGGGGGCCTATGGTAGTTCAACGCCATCTCTTTTAGATATTGCCAAATTTATTTCCATAATGGTTGTAGGTACAATATAAAACAATAAATATAATTCACCAAAAAAATAAAACAGTGGAAAAACACCACCAGATCATATAAATGTATTCAAAAAAGGTATTTTGCAAAATCTAATATTTGTTTCTTATAAAACACTCAAGAGAGTAGAAATTTAAGAAAATGCATAAATATGAAATGGCATGTATATGTGTGTATATATATATACATATATACACAAAAAAAGAACAGCCAATATCTCTCTCAATGAGGAAAAAAAATAAAAAATCCAGTGTTCTACCTAATAATGGGAACCAGATATTGATGCCCTCTATCACCATTCTTATTTGATATTATACTACAAATCTTAGGCAGAATGATTAGATAATAAAAAGCAAAGATATTTAATGTCACAAAACAAAGTAAAACTTACAGATAATAAAAATTCTGTATGTAGAGATACCAAAACATTTGATAAATACATTATTAGAAACTATCCAATATTTGACACAATGCCAGGACAAGATTAACAGACAAATATCAGTTGATTCATGTAGATTAATGAAGAGATTTCTGAAAGGAAAATAGAAAATATGTCATTTACAATAGCTACCCCAAAAGATGAAATACCTAGACATTAATTTAACCAGAGGAGGTAGGGATGTGGCAAATAAAATGCAAAGAAATGACAGAACACTACTCTAAGAAACCAAAGGAGATCTATACAGGTGGAAGAAGATACCGTGTTCATTGAGAGAGAGGCTCAGCAGTGTGAAAATATGACTAATACCCAAGGATATGTAAATATAATGCAATCAAATGACAGATTCCTGCATAATCCAATGAAGATATAGAAAAACTAATCACAAAGTATATATCAAAAGAAAGACACAGGATAAGAAAAACATTTCCAAATAACCAAGAATGATGCCTCTTCTATCAATGCCTCAGAGTCTACAACTTGGTTGTACTAGAAATAATCTGATGCTCTTACAATGAGTGACTCATAGACTAATAAAACAGAAGAGAGAGTTCGTAAAAAATTCCATCACGTACAGACAACAGATGTTTTACAAAGTGCAAAAACACATTATATTAGAAAGAGATAATTTCTTCATCACATAATGCTGTTAAAATTGGATGTCCATTGGCAGAACTTTGTAACAGATCTGCACTTCAAAGATTGATTCAAGATTGGGTCCAGTGGGTCCTTGAGTCTATCCTCCAGTGATTTTCCTAGGTCCAGAATGTACAAAAGAAATACTAAGCAACTGACAGAATACCATTTTGGAGCTTTGACATATGAACTAGGAATAGCCAAGTGGAAGCCATGACAGCAGCCTGAGCAACAGCACTTAGCAATTTAGTAAGTTCAAAACAATGCTATTAGTCTGGAGGGAGTACATGCATTAGTGTCAACATCAAGAAATTGAAGAAAGCAAAGACGGTCATTCTCTAAGAATTGATCTTTTCTGACCACATGTGCTAAATATGTAAACCAAATACTGGCATTTCCTTGGCTCTAAAGAATTTTCTGGCTTTACTTCTACCAAGATTGTGACGATTGTCCTTTTACAAGTCCGTAGTATTTTCAGTATCCTTTGTCAGCAGTGATTTTAGTTCGTCCTCATTGAATGTACACATTTCATGTGCATATGAGGCAATTAAAAATACCCTTGCCTTGGTCAAGCATATCTTATTTCTCAAAGTAACATCCTTGCTTTTCAATACTCTAGAGAGGTCTTGTGCAACAACTTTACCAAATGCAACATGCATTTTGATCTCTTGATCGTCGCTTGCATTAGCTTTAATTGTAAATCCACATGAGACAAAAATCTTTGACAAATTCATTTTTTTCTCTATTTATCATGACATTACCCTTGTGAAAATTTTGTTGAACTTGATTTTAATCTATAATGAATGCTGAATTTCTTGATCTTCATTATGGAGTACTTCAAGTCCTCCTCAATTTCAGCAAGCAAGGTGGCATCATCTGTGTTTCACAAGTTGTTAATAAGCTTTCCTTTTTGCTTTGCTAACTCTAGGTCTCTGAATGTTTCATTTTAAGGGTTGATTTTTTGGGCTTTTGTAGAGAAACAAACCTAAACACTTATGATTATATGTATATATGTGTATGCATATGTATATGAATGTATGTAGTTGTGTGTATGTGTACACAGCATAAAAGTATATAGCAGCTAATTACAGAGGGCTCAGTTCAACTCACTCCTGTGGCGCACTTAATATGCTGGAAATCCTTTTACTTATGAGGGCCACTGGCCCCAAGGTCAGGGAAGTTCACAGCTGAACCTTTTGTAGAGTTATGCAGGCAGTCCAGCCACATGCAGAAAACATCAGGGTGGGTCACCAACAGTCAGCAAGAAAACAGGATCTGACAGTCCCAAACTCAATGGATATATACACCAGCAGTGTGATGGAGCAAGTCTCGAGGCCACCTAAAATTCTAGTGACCTGATACATGGGTTAGCAGTCCCACATGTAGTGTAGCTCACAAATTGAGGCAGAGACCAAGATAAGGCAGCCACACAATGATCTGATAATGAGAGAGCAAGAGAGAGAAGTAGGGAATTCTGAGCTATTTATCTCTTTGCCCTTCAATCGAGCTGCAACCTTCTTAATCCCACATGTCCCTATTGGCCAGGTTGGCAAAATAAACCTACCTACCCCAATGTCATCTTCTCAAGCTGCTCTATGAAATTTTCTGTTGAACTCTTTGACGTCAAATTTTCTTTCATTTGCTTTACCTACTCTAATTAAACACAATCTTCATAGTCTCTTTTGCTATCCACTTTGATCTTTTCTTTTTCCCAATATCTTTTTTTTTGCTAAGAATCACTTTAATATTTCCTTTATTAAATCAGTTCAATAAAAGTTACCTTAATCTCTAACTTCTTCTTTGTTTTTCTTTAAATATATATATTTTTAATTTTATTGGGAGCTCTTACAGCTACTACAACATTCAGTACATCATTTGTATCAAGCACATTTGCACACATATTTCCACACACATTTCCCAATATTTTCCACTTGAGCCCTTGATACAAGTTCCTCTTTAAAAACAAACAAACAAAAACCCTCCCCTTTCCCCTCCCCCCTTTTTAAAAAAATTAATCATTTTATTGGGGAGCCCCTACAACTCCCATCACAATCCCTAACATCAGTTATATTCAGGCCACTTTTACACACCCATTGCTATCATCACTCTCAAAACATTCTCCCTCCCTCCAGGCCCCCATTATCAGCTCCCTATATTACCCTTCCTCCCCCTCTCCCCCTTGAACCTTTAGTAATTTATAAATTATTTTTTCATCCTGTACACTGTCCAATGTGTCCCAACACTCACTTCCCTGTTGTCCGTGCCCCAGAGAGGAGGCTACGTGTAGATCCCTGAAGTTGGTTCTCCCTTTCTATTCCTCCATCCCTCCACCCTCCTGGTATTACCACTCCTATTACTAGTCTTGATGGATCATCTATCCTAAGTTTCCCATGTTTCCAACTTCACTGTACATCTCCTGGTCTAGC